>CAJQUN010002516.1:0-25703 GCA_907163345.1 Haberlea rhodopensis | reverse complement strand
CGGGACGTTGGGGGGATAAATCCAATCAGGTATGTGGTATCTGGAGGTTTGGCGAGAAGAGCTAGACCACCAGGAGCAGGTTGAGAAGTAGCCCGAGTTGAAGAGATGGATTAGCTCGGTGGTAAGGGAGATTCGGGGGGAGTTTTCTTGGCAGGAGGAAGTTTAGATGAAGAACCTGGGCCCTCGGGGGCCGCCCTCTTCAGTGATCGAGGAATCAGGCCTCCGTCTCCGGTATTTCAATCACCTCTTCGGGGGGAGCATGTGTAATAGAAGGGGGAGGATTTGTTTCAGTGGTCGGTTTGGTAGCCTTCTCTGGTGCGACAATTTTCTTCAGGCTAGCAGCACTCTTGGCTTTCAGCATCTTGTTTTCTGCAAGAGAGAAACATCATAGCAATTATGCAAGCATGTTATTACAAAATAGGCAAACAAAGCAAGATGTTCGGTATACTCACCGAGGGGCATTTTTAGGAAACACCCTTAGGACTAAGCTGGGAACAAGTACAGCAGTCCGTCGTCAATCAGCTCCCCAGGGTTAAAACACTGATCGCCAAGCTTACGACGAACCGATAGATATGTTTCTCCCTCAGTAGCCCCTTGATTGACTTGCCCTTCGGTAAGTTTTCTTTCCATTCCATGGGACAGTCCCAAGGTTGGAGTGGGCGAGAAAAAAGAAAAAATCTTTTCCAATTTTTTATGGAAGAGGGGGTAATTTTTAAGAAAACCCATCCCTGTTCGGGAAGAAAAATATAAAGTCCGATCTCTTTTCGGTTTATTGAAAGAAGCAATGAAAGAGTTCGGGAGTCGGGGAAAAGCCAAGAAAGGATAGGACTATGTAGAAACCCGCTAACAATCGGTAACTGTTGGGGAACAACTGACTTAGAGAAATGGCAAAGTAGGAGGCACATCTACAAAGAAAGAAGGGATAGGAAAGCGAAGTCCCCCTCGAAGTTGGTCTAAGTAGAAGGGAAATAACCCATGGGAGGCAGGGGGGGGGGGGCGAGATCCGGGAGGGGGAACAATAATAGATGTCCCCTCTGAAATCCCCCATTTAGTTTGGATACTGGATAGTGCCGTTGCGATTTAA
Organism: Haberlea rhodopensis; assembly: GCA_907163345.1. Classification (NCBI taxonomy): domain Eukaryota; kingdom Viridiplantae; phylum Streptophyta; class Magnoliopsida; order Lamiales; family Gesneriaceae; genus Haberlea; species Haberlea rhodopensis. The sequence goes on along the minus strand of CAJQUN010002516.1, from coordinate 24,619 downwards.
TCCTGATTCAAATATCTCAAACCAAGGAACGCGGGCTTTATCAGATCCTGCTCTGTCGCAGCCTGAAGCTCTTCTCCACGAGCGTCAGGGGTTGTCGACGAGCTGGAAGTCTCCTCACTATCAGAGGAAGAAGAGTGTCGAGGAGAGGGACCCAGGATACCCTCTTCCTCGAACATATCTTAGTCTTCGAAATATCGTCAGAAGAAGACATACTCGATGAATGGAAAGAAAATAAGTATGGATGAAAAGATTGGTCGGACGTCTAAAATGCTAGCTCGGAAGCAAACTGCAGTAAAGTAAGTTAAAATCCGCAAAATGAAAGAGTATTTATAGTGGGGTGCCACTGGAACAGTCGTAAATCAGCACCGTTCAAATAAAAACCCATGAACGGTTATAGATGTGCTTTGGGAAACGAAACGTCGCGAGATTTTTGAAATTTTCAGGCGGGAAAATTAGGCGGTTAAAATATCCCGAGCATGTCAGGATTTTACCCGAAGACAATAAACCAAGATTTCACTACTTTCATCTTGCTTTACTTGGGGGGGGGGAGGTGATGTCATATGACATATTGATTTCTCGGGTAAAATCCATTTATGAAGACACAAACCCTAAAATTGCCGAGCAGAAGCTATACCGAAGAGATGCTTGTCGAACCCAGGATACTGATCAGCATATTCTCGAGCATCCTTTGCCCTCCTCGGGATTTTGGTCAAAGAGTAGCGGAAGACCCGGTCATAACTAAAACTGATTAACCGGCGGAGATGGAACGTGCTTTAATGGAGCGGATTTCTCGGACACGCTTGGCTCCCATCAAGCCACGATCAAAGGACATCATATGGCTGGTTTTCCGCGAGTTAGTTACTAAGGGCAGTCCTATAAATACCCTCAATAACTTCATAAAGGGTTGGAATTTTTCTAGGCAAAAGACTCCGAGGAGAGCAAGCTTGAGTCTGTTCGTCTCTTTTTATAATTTCTACAACGTTAGTTTGTAAGTCATTGAATAACTTTCTTGTGTCCAGATCCTCTTGTAAATCAGTCATATTTATATTGGAACTTTATACTGGACTGGGTCCCGTGGTTTTTCTCTCAATTTGAGGGTTTTCCACGTAAAAAATCTTGGTGTATTCCTTTATTTTTCGTACACATTATTTCTACAAACACGTAAAATAACGGATCACATCATATATATATATAGATATATATATATATATATATATATATATATATATATATATAGATAGATAGAGATGTAAATCATCACCCAACTAACCCTAATCATCAATCTATGCACAACATGGTGTCCAATTTTTTATTTTTTTTATTATTATTATTGTTGTTGTTTGGAATCTTTCATTGTTTAATTCTTACATAAAGATGGAATTTGGAGGGTCCCTTTCTAAGTTTATTCAAAAAGTTTTTTTTTTAAAAAAAATCAATGGTTGTTCATGAGTTTGTTATTTAGAGTTTTCAGATATCTAATTTTGGATATGAAGGAAATTTATCTACTCGGTTTGGTTGATACCGCACATAAGAGCACTTAAGGATAGATCAACTATTAGATTAAAATATTTCTCTCCAAGAATAGGTACTCAACCCTCCTCAAGCATGTCTTATTCCTTAAAGACTCAAACTTAGATATATAATCCCATACTAGTTAATTAGAGATGAATTTATATATATATATATAAAGTAAACTCAAGATTAAATAATAATTGAGCTATCCAAGAATGATAGAATTGCATTAAGCAATAAGAGAAACATCAAATCTAAAAGATAAAAAAAGCGCCTTTCGAAAGAATCAAAACGTGCAATTATACGTTTTAGGCTTCATTTTTCTTACAAATCAACTGTATAGTACGTTATTTTTACTATATTATAATGCATAAACCCCTATACTAACTACTACTTTGATATGACAAATTTAAATTTATCAAAATACCCATTTCATTTTTGTAATTATCATATTTACTATATTCTTTTATATTGCGTTTCAGTTTTAGTTCTTTGTTGTATCTTTTGGTTGATTCTTTCTTTTGTAATCCTTGAATACTACATTGAATTTTCAGTTATTAACCATGTCTGTCACATGTATTCCGTTATATATAATCATGTGTATACCTCATGTTTTCGTTACACACGGAACGCGTGTCCGTTGGCGCTAGTAAATATATATATATAATATATATATATTATATATATATATATATATATATATAATATATATAAACGAATTTAGAATTTATGTTTAGAGAAAATAATAATAATATTAAAAACAAAGGGAAAAAAAATTTAATGGATCAAACAATAATTTTAGAGGGATAAATATATTTTTGATAGGTAAAATATAATTTTTTAGAATAATATTTTTTTTTTTGGGAGGGCAGGCTACCCCACCCCTTAATGTGCATTCGCATATGTATATATACACACACGTCGGCGGTGTATATTGGAGCATGGAGGGCAAGTGGCCCTTTCCAAAAACTAATTTTTTGGCCTAAATTTTTTTACTTGTATTTTATCCTCCGAAAAATATATTTTGCCCCTTAAAAATTATATTTTACCATCTAAAATTATATTTTCACCCACTAAATTTTTTTTCCCTTCCTATTCTTTCTTTTGATATTTTTCGCCTTTTGATAAAAATCATGCGTCTGTCCCCAATATAAATATCAGTAAATCTTTGAATACTATGCATGCACGTAGATTAAAGTTAGCGAAGTAGGAGTGATTTTTTTATTTAAAGTTTAATTTATTATGTTTTATTTATTTTTTTGAAGGAATTTATTATGTTTTATTTAGTTTAAAATAATTGTATTACTAGGAATAAGTATTTTGGGGAAAAAATGGTATGTTATGAGAGACCAAATGTGTGTATGTTTGTATATCTAACGTTCTTACATTGCAATGAAAAACTGTATACATTAAGCTCAATAGAGTCGACCCCCTGACCCGTACACCATGAGATTTCCGTGCATTGAATTTGTAATTTTTAGCATAGAACATGTTAATTAATGGAAAAGGTTGTATTAAATCAGAGGTATCTGGCGACAGTGGGCAATTTATTTAAAATGTAAGGAATTTATATGAGTTTATCTTACCAACTTGAATTTGTGAAAATTTCCATTATTTAAATGAAGAAAAATTGTGTATTTTATTTCAAAATTTAAGTTCTATTAATGGTAAAATGTATTATCGAACCAAAACATAATGTTTTTTTTTTTGTTAATATAAATTTAAACACTTCATTTTTTTCATAAAATAAAGTAATTGGCCACTGAAATTGATTGAAAGTGACGAGTCCATCGTAACTGTGACACTGAAAAACATTTACATGCATTCACAGATCTTCCCTTCAAAGGACTCTTACTATCTTATCCTTATGACATTTTTTTTTAAATTCTATTTATCCATATATACTTATATTATACATACAACGTACGATGTCCCCTCACCAATAATTCTTAATGGAAAATGAAAAGATCATTTTGAAAAAATATATAAAATGAATATGTGGGTATAATATGAATTATGGGTGATGCCCACAACATATAAAATCATTTAACGATAATATTTTCATCCAATTATTGCTAACTTCCATGACACATCCACCAATAACAACCAATCCACCAAATTATTATCATTCGTAACATATAATAATAGTTATGGGAATTCCTGGGTTGGGACAAGGGTGTCACCCGAAAAATACTTATATAGTCCAAATACAAATCTATCACAACCAAAGTTGAGTGTATACCAAATAATATATTCAAAACTTATTCTTATTCTCCATTATTATTATTATTATTCTAATATATATATATATATAATATGTGTGTGCATGTATATACATATATATTGCTATAGATAAATAAATAATGTTTCTTTCGTACTATTATTGGAAATATGTAGGATGCAATTCGAAATGGAGAGAAGGATAGAATGTTGGAAAAGTACTGAAAGTTCACATTCTCCACATTTAAACAATTAACTCATACTGTTCATTATAAATTTAAGGGTGAGTCTTAATTCAACGGTAAAAATTGTTATAATATGATCTGGATGTTACAAATAAAATTTCAAGGGTGAGTCTTAATTCAATGGTAAAATTTACTGTCATGTGAACTTGAAGTTACAGATTCGAGCAGTGATAACATACTCTTCTAGTGCAAGGAAAGATTGGTACATTAGATCCAAAATGGCTCGAATCCCATGTATAATTGGAGCTTCTTGCGCTAGGTTTGTCCATTTTTATACACTCTTTTGACATAATGATCTTGGTTCACTTTTTCATGAAACCAAACAAGAACATGGAACAACAGTCGCAATCCAAAAAGTAAATATGTAGACTAAATGGCAATGAATGCGAATCTTTGTGGATACATTGTGAGCTTGCAAGCTTTTTCCTTACAAATTGACAAGTAAGAGAAAAGGTTAAGAGCCCTCTAATTCACATCATTGTTCCTGCAAAAAGCTTTCTCTGCAAAAAAAAATAAAGCAGCACACTTTATGGTAGATTGCCATAAATTTGAATTTAAAATGATTTCGATAATTATGATTATTATTAAAAAAAATATTTTATTATTGAATATATCGATCTGAAATCCATGGATTTCAAAATTAACCAAAAATTTGAATGTATTTTTATTCAAAGAGACTATTGGATTGGTGTCCTGGCCTAAATTATTTATGTTAATCTAAAATATATAAAATACTCAAATCTTTTTGAATATTCAAAGGGACTATCAATTTTTTTCCCAAATCCTCCTTGTCAACTACATTGAGAAGAATAGATGATTAATGGCAGACCAAGTTCAAAGTTATTTGGTGCTGAAACATCTGATTCACAATATCTACAGGAACAACCTGAATAATTTTTCAATATCCCATCTTCAATTCTCCCTAAAAAATTAACATTTGTATTTCGACGATGCCTGACTATCGGATATATGATTGATAAAAGACCATTAAGGAAGCCAAGTATCATCCAAAACCCTTACTACTCATGTTCATTGATCTAGAATTATATAACGAATCATATAAAGAAAACAAAGCAAAAAAATATTTATTAATGCACTCTCTTTCTCTTAATTAATATTAATATTTTCATAAGCCACGTAGATGTAATAAGTAACTATTATAAGTCAACGCTTAAAATCACGTTATAGCAATATCGATAAATTTTGCATGATCATCCACAAAATCCAAATCAATTTTGGTCATTTTTCTTGATTTCCCATTCTTGAAGAGCAGCTGAAATGTAACTCAGCCCCAGTAAATTCTCTCGAGAAGAAGAAGCTCCTGCAAACGGCAATGGCGTTGCAGAAGTACTTTGCTTGAATTTAAGAGAGCAAGAACTGCAAGTTATTTGCAGCACAATGGAGTCCATTTTCTTTATGGCGTGTTGTTTCAGCGTTTGTGCCTTTTCCAACTCCCCTAAGGCCTGTTGCCGGATCCTTTTCGCGTTCACGAATTGCTGCTCTCCGCCACCTCAATCTGTCTTTTGGCCTGTCGTCTCGTCTCTTCCGCATAACATTTCTCCGCCATGGCTAATCTAAGCTGCTCCTGCGCCATTTCCGTCAACCTTGCCGCCTCCGCCGCTGAAGTGGGTTTTTCACTAGTAGTGCTGCTTCTCCTCGGCGAGCAGCGGTTATCTGTGTTTCTACGATCACCGGCTTCATTTTGTCTATTTTCCGAGGACCCGATCGATAGCTGTAGCTGTGTAGAGTGATCCTCTTCGAGTTTAGTTGAGTAATCGGGAATGTTAATGGCGGTGGTGTTGCGGTCAGTGAGGAGCTGGAGTTCAAGATTCGGTTGGCGAGAACAATCATTCATGTTGGTGGCGCCGCCGTTGAAGGGGCTGGGGCTCGACGCTGTTCGAGATAAGCAAGCCGGCGGCGGGTGTAGAGGGTGGGATTCTGACCGTAGCCTCCCCATGCTACAAGCATCTTGATGTTCGATGAAACTCTCCACTCTACAAAAATAAGTACATATTAACTATCATGAATATTTTTTTATAACATTTTTTGAAAATTAAATAAAACAATAAAAATTCCTAAATTATGATTGATATTGAAGATCAATCTCACGGAAGTAGTGTAATGATTCTACATGTCGTGGAAAAGCTAAGCAAAATACAATTTTCAACAGCATATAGTGTTTTTACTCATGAAATGGTTACAAAAAAACAAGGTGACATATTATCTCATGTGGTTTGAAAATATGCACTTTATCACATATGATTTGTAAATAAGTGTTAAATACCTCATTCGTGTATAACGTTCGAGAGAAGCAGTATGGATGTTTTGCAAACCACGTGTAGATAAGATATCTATTTAACTATGGGTAAATGACTGTTAACGATACCACATGGGGTAAAATGCATATTTTCAAACAACATGTAGTAAAACAACTATGAACGATATCACAATGGAATAAATTGCCACAGACTCCAATTTATTCTATCAACTATATTTATTTTTCTATCAATATCTTTAATAATCAGTAAAAGGCAATTTCCATTTATTATCAAATCTTTCTAAAAAAATAATGAATTTAAAGATAACCAAACTCCAAACAATCGTTTATAATCTCGTCATCCCATGTAGATGTAATACTAATTAACATGTGTTGAGTCGGGAAGTGGGGTTTGAATTTTTTTAGTATTTTATCAGAGATATATGAAATTGTACAAATTAAATAATTAGGGGATCAAACATAATCCTAATCACATCATCATTAATTTAAACTAAACTATATCTATCTGAGATATTTTTGAACCCATCAATTCAAAGATGTTAAACATCAAGATATAGATTAGATTTATATATATCAACCCTTGGGACGACTCGAGCTCGAATCTGGGAGGTGGTCTAAAAATATTTAGAAAATCCCACGATATAAGAAAAAAAATGTTTCGAAACTTAGATTCAAATAACTGAAATTTAAATCATCGATATTATATTTTGTTGTCCACCAAGCATAATATTAATTTGTTGAGAAAATGATTAATTTTCACATAAACACACTCCCAAGAAGAAGAACACACACACACACTTGAATAAAATAAAGGGAAGAAATATATTAATTAAACTCTCAGGAATTGTATCAAAACATTCTGCACTGAATACAATGTAAAATCTTTTGAAAGACACGGTACCCAGATTTTATTCTGCCACAAAATCCTGGATGATGGAGTTAGGGTTAATCTTATCGGAGTTAAATGCAAAATTTTACATTCTCAACAATAGTGATATTCGTGCCTTATGAACAAGATCATCGATTAATGATCCAAGATTTGACGAAAGTTAAAGAAAAATTAAATAACCTGGAAAATACACGGCCGCAATCACAAGAATGCCCTCGGGTTCCGCAGGTTTTGAGATGAGCTTTGTAATCAGACTGCACCGCGTAGCCTTTCGAGCATCTGTCGCAAACCCATTGCTTGTGATTGCTGTGTTTTCGCCGGAAATGCTTCTTGATCCCCACAAGATCGCCGAGCGCATGGCAGGGATCGTGGTGCAAGCAACTTGGTTCCGGGCAGACGAAGACACGCTTTCTAGCTATTGGAGTCTCGCGCTTCAGCAATTTCCATGGAACCTTGTGCCTTCTTCTATGCATCTGCAGATTTTGGTCACGTTGGAATCCCTGGTTGCAGATCTCGCACACGTATCGATCTGATTCAATAAGTGTTTTTGGAGATAGTGACACCACTTCCGCATCCGGATCTATAAAATAATAAAATTTGACAACAAAATTAAATATTATAATAATAAAAACCCTTGATTTCATGAACTTGGGGTAACCATAAATTTGAAACTTATATATATATATATATATTATATATATATATTATATATATATATATATACCTGGTGTTCCTGCGGGTCTTCGTTTTCTTCTACTGATACTTCCATCTTCTGGGAATGGGATGGCTCAGAAGAGCAAGAAGGGTTATTAATGATGCCTAACATTAATCGAAATCCACGAAAATTGTTAACAGTGTGGTTTCCAAAGGGATTATATATCTATAATTACTGCAACCAACTATAATTAATAACCAAGAACTGGGATTTCCATTTTCTTGATTAAAGAAATCAAAGATTGGACGAAGATGGGGATACTGAATATGCAGCTACAACCATGGGAGAAAAGAAAAATAAAGAAAAAGGCACTTCTTTCGGTAACATGATCAGCTTTAAGCTTTCAGCTCCAGCTTTTTATAATATGAAAAAAAAGAGTATAATATAGCTTAAATTTTACCTATCTTTGTTTTTATCTTCCCACTTTAATCTTCAGATTCGTAAGGTATAGTTGTGGAGTCACCCTTAATAAAAGAAACAATGAGAGAAAGACAAGAGAGGATTACGGGGTAGATTACGGGGTAGTTGTGGGCGTGGTGTTAGCATAAATATCCAGCAAGTCAAATATTGGTCCGACAGATTTTATTGACCCTAGCCCAATTAGCTAACTCATTTCAACTATAAATATATGTTCATTCTCCAGGGTTAACTGATTCACTCAATACACTCACTCTCGTAGAAAATCCAACATCACACTAACACTGATGTTGGCTTGAAGATCTGGTCAGGTTGACTGGACTCGAGGGATCACATCATACAGATTGATTTTGTTGTATACGAGAATCTCTTTTCGTGCATTTACAAGTGATATTTGCATGTTATAGACGAATCAGGCACGATCATCCGTCTTTGGGTCAGATTCTTTATTGTGTTATTTTCGCTGTGTTAGGATCTGACGCTGGAGGACGGAAATCCAACATGTGGGGGCATGGTTTACAAAAAACAGGAACGGAACGGTCGAAACGGGCAGAATGTAACGGGAACGACTCATTCCGTTGCAAAGTTCCAGGCTAAACGGATATGTATCTATATCGTCGATTTTACGACATTCGCGGAAAGGAACGGGGATTTCGCTGAGTAAAACAACGATTTCATGGTCGGAAAGGAACGGACAGTCGGAACTGAATTTTTTAATTTTTTGAATAATTTTTTAAATACTTTTATTTAATTAATTTTAATTTTAATTTTAAAAATACCGCGATAATAACCGCGATCGTTCCGTAAAATATTGTTGGAATTGGAACGAAGGCCTCCGTTCTAAACACAACGATCGCAACGACGAACCATGATAGGGGTAGAGAGACACCAATAAAATATATGGTTCCAAGTTGAAGAAGTGATTAGAGTGAAGAAAACATAGTTCCGATAAAAAAGGAACAAAACACATTGATTATAATTATGATTTTTAGAGCATAGTATATATATATATATATATATATATATATATATATATATATATATATATAATATATATATATATATATATGTAAAGAGCGGATGTAGGACTTTTACTAAGGGGGCAAAAAATATCAATACTAAAAATGGAGAGGAAAATTTTAGGGATCAAAATAGATAATATATAATTTTTTAGGGCAAAATGCAATTTCTGGAGATTAAACTACAATTTTAAAAAAATAAATTTTTTTTTTATAAGAGAGACACTTTATCCTTAATTTTTTATATTATTACTTTTTGCTTCCCTCCACATAATTTCTAAATTCACACATGATGATCATTATCACAATAAAAAAATATGTGTTTATTAGATTTTTTTAAAGAAAAATCACTAAAATAAAATCATAGGTAATAAAGTGCCTTTTATATGCCAGAAACTTTTGAATTCAGACTAGCTCATTTGATTTCTCTCTCTCTCTCTCTCTCTCTCTCTCTCTCTCTCTCTCTCTATATATATATATATATATATATATATATATATATATATATATATATATGAGAATAAACACCATGGAAATTTTGAATATTTATTGTTAATTTTAACCTTTAATTACAATATTATAATTGTGACTTAGTATGCATTATCATTACTTTTTAATTGTGACTTGGTATGCATTATCATTACTTTTTAATATTCACATGCGTACGAGAATTTTAATTTTTTTTGTCGTCACTCTTATTAAAAAGAGTTCAACAATGTTAACAAGAAATAAAGGATTATATTATGTATTTGATTCTGCCTGAAAAACACCTTTTAACACAAAAATAATGAATTACATGTCTTCACTGCTGCACTCATTATTTGAATTTAGATATACATTATATATCAACTATTTTTTCTCCATAGTGACTCTCTGTCTGTCAGCTCGGTTGGTAAAGAATCTCTCTCTTATTTGGGAGTGATCCAGTATGTGACGGAAACATGTTTGTCCATCCCCTTATCGAAAAATAGAAACAGAAAAAAACTTAATTAAGTTTATATATATGATATGTATGCCAAATAAATATATATAGTGCATAAGAGTTCTTATAATGATTTGAGACACTTAATTAGGCTCAAATTTTAAATATACTCCCTTTTTATCCAAATGAACTCAACTTTCTTTTATGAGACGTTCTAAACAATATTACTAGCTATAAGGACCTGAAAATCTTCAAAATAAGAGAGAGATGCGAGAAAATTGCACCAAATAAAGAAGTGAAGTATAAAACGAGGTATAAGGTACAAATGTGTATGCTGTGGTGCAATAATTGTCCCTGCTTGGAGATGGATCGAAACGTGTGTGTTGGGATGCGGTTTAAGATTAGAGTTGCACCAACAGCTATAGCTTTTTTGTAAAGTGAGCAAGAGCTCGGCCCTATAATTGGTATCAGAGTCAATGTCACGTGTTCGATTCTCATGAGTTGCGAGTTAGTGCAATTATTGTGAGTGAGATTGTTATAATGCAATAATTATCTCTGCTTCGAGAGAGATCGACGAATAGATCTTGGGATATTCTACGGTTTACAGATTAGAGTTACATCATTACGACTAGCTATAACTTTTTGTTTAAGCGGCAAACGCTTGATCCTACAGTGTCGACATATGTCCGTTCCTTCTTCTTAAAACGAAAAAGGGGCGGTTTTTGGGCCATTTTTATTAAAAAAAATAGTTTTGTAGGACTATATTTATTAAAACAATTTTTTGGGATCATTTTTATTATAAATTTTTGTAGAACTATATTTGTTTAGTTCTAAAAATTTGATAAAATTATTGTAAAGAACACTGTTTAGTTGGACATTTTTTGTTATTTACCCTATTTTTAATCTAAACTTAAATATTATGTCATTCACAACCAAATTTTAAGTAGAATAAGAGCATTGTACCCTTATCACAAACTTGCAATATAAAACTGAATGTAGACATTTTGTCAACAAAAATCATCCTTTTTTTGTTATTTTCGCTAAAACATTTAAAATGAATAATCTAAAATCAAATTATGCATTATTTATCATTTACAAAAACAAATATTTTATATGTAAACAACTTGAAGAAACTTTTCAGAACCATAATAAAAAGATTTTTTGTATGAAGTTTGGATAAAAATTAAATAAAAATATATTTGAATATGGACAATGGCATCAATATAACAGCAGGAAACAAAAGCTTTATCTCATGCAAAACTGGCCCTGATTGCCAATTTCAATTTTATCCCACTATATGCATTATTAGGCCAGTGGAATATCGTACGTTTGTTTGTTTTTTTGTTTTTTTTTTTTTCTTGGGAAAATTTCGGATCGATACCATTAGAAAGATTTTTCGGCCCAGTAACTCCAAAAAAAATTCTTTTAAGTAGGTCTAATTTTGGTCAAAATAACAAAAATAGTCTTTTGTCTTCCTTGGATCACCTCATTCATCCTCAAAACCAAGTTTCCAACCCTCACACAAGCAACCTATCTCAACCATCAACGCCAGTCAACGAAAGTTGTCGCTCCTTCGACGACATTGGAGCTGCGCGCACTGGTCGCGAAGAAACAAAAACAAAAACGATTGTGCAAGAAGACAAAACCATCTCCTTCTTCTATTTATCATCTATTTATCGATTGTGTTGATTTGGTTTTATATTTCTTATGAATTTCAATTTTATTGTAATGACTGTTTGTAGATTATTAATGTGAAACGCAAACTATAATGTATTTGAGATGTTCGATCAATTTTTTGAATGAAATTTTTATTTTTATTACGAATTTCAATTTTATTGTAATGATTGTTTGTAGATTTTTAATGTAAAATCAAAACTAGAATGTATTTGAGATGTTCGATCAATTGTTTGAATAAAAATTGTGAGAGTGTAATGATATTGAAACCATTGGTGCATGTAATTTACATGCACCGATAACTCATGAGTCTATCGGTGCATGTAATTTACATGCACCGATAGACTCAGTGGTGCATGTAATTTACATGCACCAACGTCACATGAGTCTCTCGGTGCATGTAATTTACATGCATCGATAGACTCAGTGATACATGTAACTTACATGCACATTTAGACTTAGGTGGTGCTTTCTTATTTCAGTTTGCTATTTCACATCATGAGCCTTTTATTTCAGTTTGCTATTAATTTAAAAAAAATTAATGAGGAAAAAAGTGTTCCATATTCAAAATTATATATAAAAAGACTATGTTTTTAGTTACCTATAATATAGGTCTATCGAAAATTTATCGATGTATGTAAGTTACATGCACCGATAGACGGTGATGCACTAATATACTAGGTTTTTTATCTAATTACTAATTAACAATAATCAAATCATAAAAATGTGAATTCATTTTTCATTCTATAATTTTTACAATTGATCTTACAACAAAGTAAATATACAATATATTATTTTAGAAAGTAATTATTATTATGGATGAGTATATAATATATGATAAATTATTAAATAATCTCATAACAAAAGTATATTATTTTACAAATGAGAATATATTATACATACGCATCTTAATTTTTAAGTGTTATTTGTGATGGTTTTTAACATTTACCGTATGATACTTAATTATTATGTAATTTGAGAACCAATGCAAATGTTGAGTCTACCGGTGCATGTAATTTACATGTATCGATAGACTATCGGTGCATGCAAATTACATCCATCGGTAGACTAGCCGTGCATGTCACTGACATGCAACGATAGACTAGTGGTGCATGTAATTTACATGCAATGTGTTGCTTGCTTGTTTTAAGATTGTTAGTTCTTCAACTTTGATTTATGAAGATAAGATAATGCTACATCACTGATATATTGTCAGAAATTTTATAGATGCATCTTTTATATTATTATAGATCCTTGCACTAATATAGTGGCACGATGTCTGAAATTTTTAGAAATGAAATGTAAACAAATGAAAATGGAATTTTAGAGTCTATTTTTTACTTGGTATGTTGTACATAAAAAATGAAAGTGGAAAAAAATAAATTAAAACCTTTGGAATGAGGTGGTATGTTTTTTATCTTTTTCAAATTTGCTACAAAAAAGTTTGTTTATCTAAGATCTTTTAGCAAACACATAATGTGCACCAAAATTGAAATAAAACTTCAATGTTAATTAAAACCCAAAAATACTATAAAAACAGCAAACAAAATTGAAACAAACGTCGGTTTTCTGTGATTGAGAAGAAAGACATTTGGCAAAATGAAAATGAGTCGATGCCGCCTCCACCACAACACACCGCCACATCTCCATACTCATCGTCTAACCACCATCGCTGATTTCCCAGAATACGCAATCATCACCAACTCTCACGACGAGGAAGATATAATTCAATTGTTATAAATTGGTTTTCAGAACAAGGGTATTTTAAGAATACCAAAGGACTAATTAGACTAGAGTTTCATAAAAATGGACTTATTTGAAAGAAGATTCTCAGAAAATGTATTTAGTTGAAAAGAAGATTTTTTGGTAAATTTAATTAAAAGATGTTTTAAAAACTAGTACATATGTATAATTTTCTCTTTTTTTTCTTTAAAAAAAATATATTCATAAATATGGCAGATTAATTCAATAACTATATCTTGAGAATAGACAGAATTAGAATTACCATTAAGATCAGACCAAAAACTACATATGATAATAGATGTATAATTTTATTTCCTTATATAATGACAACACAAAACCTCATACTAAACGACAAGTGGACATAAATGACAGCACTATGTGGGTGTCGATGTGTAAGGCGTGTAATTCCAAGCAATTTACATGTTTTTATTTTTAATTTATTTGCAATGAGTGTGATTATTGGAAATTGATTTTTGGATTGCAATAACTTTTGGTAAAATGACAACTGTTTAAGGCTTTAAGCCCACATATATATTATTTCTTCTTAACTTCTGTGAACAATATATGTAAAAAAAATTTAAACTGAATTAGAGATAAATAAAACTTTGGATAAACTAAAAGGATCGACTGAAGTTTTTCGATTAAAAATTTGGTCCGAATAGTTTGTTATTTTGATTATATTAAATATCAATGGTTTGGTAACAGTTTTTTTTTATAAAAAAAACATGTTTAAACCACCCAGCCGAATTTTTATTTAATTCTTAGTTTTTCTTGAGTTTTCTTAGATATATTTTATTTTCATGTATTTTTCGAGGACAAATTTTTTTTATTTTCATGGTTAATTTACGAGGCAAATTATATTATATAGTACAAATATTGTTATTTTCTACAAGATACATAAATTTTTTAAATATTTTTTGGTTAATTGTTTTTTATATTTTGGTAATCGACTGGAATATTTGATTAAAATATATTGGAAAACAAATATGAAGAAATAAATTTTTAATAATTAGGTGATGTAGCAAGTAGACTCGACCAACTGAGTACCCTAAATCACTCCCAACATTTGTAACATTTACAAAGAATAAGGCAATTGCTTTCTGCGTGCATGAACATTAACGTGGGACAACAACATTGTAAAGGACATCAAAAATTAAATTTCCCATTCATCATGTATCATTCAGGAAATCTATCGAGGATTTTTTATTTTTTTATTTTGATAAGGGGAGAGACGAAAGTTTTTTCGCACAGCGCAACTGAAACTCAAGTCTTTCTTAAAGGGAAGGTGAGCTTACTACTCCAGCTAAGACCGGAACCTCAAATCTATCGAGGATTTAGATAGTAAACGACTTAATATATCAGAGTCTTTTATGGATATATATTACAGTAAAATTCGAAAATTCAAATTTTATGAAAAATTATAAGGGTAGCATATATAATTAGCTTGTTGTTGCTGTCCTTAAATGTTGTATCATTGAGAACATTCATACCATATATCTGATTTGTGACACAACACAAATTAGATGTGTTTTTTAGATACGCTCAATATATACCTCATATGTTGTATCATTGAGAACATCCATTCCTAAATCAACGCCACCATATGTCACGTACCATTTCCAATTCTTATCCTTATTTTTTTTTTTGTTATTTCTAATTTTGGAGGGTGGGGTGTTACTTGTTAGTATTGCTTATTTACCCTATTTAGTTTGTTGGGTTTTGGCCCATTACCACACCACTTGTTTGATGGGCTTTGGCCCTTCTCCCATCACCCCATAGCCTTCACCCCTATTAGCCAGCCCCCTTTCTTCTTCCAGCCTTCACCCCTTCGGTGCCCTACTCTCCAGAAGCTTCCCACCATGTGTCCCTTCGGCTGGACTACTCGGAACTCACACCATCCTCTTCATCTCCCTCTTGCCTTTATGTATGGTATGGTTTTGATGATGTTGTGAACCCTGAAACCCGAAAATACTCAGTGTATTTTTCGCCTACCCCTACCCCTTCGTTTTCTGCTCCAGCGGTGACTGGCCGTGGCTTTGTGCTCCGGCCGTTGGGTGGTTTCCGATTGCTTGCCGTGTGAAAAGCTTGGTGCTTTGGTGCTGTGTGTGCTCGGCTGTGCGTGGCTGTGTCTCGGGCAGTGCTTGGCCGTGGACTTTGGGCAGCGGTCTCGGGCACTGTGTGTCTCCATCTGTTGGATACGATACCTTGGTTCCCCGGTGACGACGTGGATTGGATACCCAGCTCGACCTGAGCCCTAATCCCTTAATCTTGTTTGCATTCCAGTTTATGTTTTATATATTGGAATTGTATACTGTGATTTGGTTTGTTTCTTGATTGCAGGTTGTTGATCGAGATAATAAAGCGGGACGTACTCTTTACAGTGGTATCAGAGCGTTCCGTGCCTGGTGGAATGTTCGGTTGACCTCGGGCAGAGCTGTTTTGGTCACGGGCAGTGCTCTTTTGGACTCGGGCAGTGTTCGACAGACTTTGGGCAGCGGCAGAGGACTTCGGGCAGCGGCGGAGGACTTCGGGTAGCGGCAGAGGACTTCGGGCAGTGTGCAGAGGACGTCGGGCAGGAGCAGTAGGCTTCGGGCAGACCTCGGGCAACGACTGGAGTGCTCGGTGGTTTTGGGCAGTGCTTGGCAGGGCCTCGGGCAGCATTGGCAGGCCTCGGGCAGCAGCAGCAGACCTCGGGCAGCAGCAGCAGACCTCGGGCGCAGCTGTTGGCTTCGATCAGCGGGCAGGAGAGCTCGGGCAGCTACTGGAATCTTGGGCAGATTCCGGGCAGGCGCTTCGGTGCTTCGGGCAGTGTGGTTTTCGTCACCCAGAGCTTTGTCTCTGGGTTGTAAGTGATTTTTCAACCCTTAATCATTTTACTATCGTGTTTCTAGGTGTAATTGTGTCCCTTACCCGTAGGAAAAATCCTATCTGAAGCCCCATGCTCGTACACCGTTGAGTGTATTGTGATCTTGTGGGTGATAGCGTTTTTTTTCCTTCCATAGCTTGTTTAATTCTTTCATTGTGTTTTGTGTGCCTTTGTGGTCCTTGCTTCTGCTGTTTGGTTATAGAAATTGTGTGTGCCTCTCTGCTTAATTGTGATGGCTTCAATTTCTGGATATAACCTTGAACCATTTAATGGAAACCTGATTTTTCTATATGGCAACAAAAGATGAAAGGAATTTTAATACAACAAAAGGTATTTAAAGCTATTGATGGTAATTGGGCTGAGAATATTACTACTGCTAAGAAACTTGAAGATGACGAATATGCTTATTCTTCTATTATCTTGAACTTGTCTGACTCTGTGCTCAGGAAGTGTGGTAAACTATCATCTGCTAAAGAACTTTGGGAAAAATTAGAGGAAATGTTTACTGAGAAATCTTTGCCTAGTAAACTTTTCTTTTGGAAAAATTTTTCAGATTCAAGCTAGACTTGAACAAAGACGTAGATGAGAATTTAGATGTGTTTACTAAGTTAATTCAAGATATTAAATTGACAGGAGATAAGAACATAAACGACTATTCACCTATTGTCCTTCTAAATGCTATTCCTGAAAATTATAGTGATGTAAAATCCGCCATTAAATACGGTAGAGATTCTATTACATTGGATACTGTAATGAACGGCTTGAAAAGCAAGGAATTAGATTTAAAAGTTAACAAAGGTAATAGACATTCCTCTGGTGAAGTTATGCACGTTCGTGGTAGATCACAACA
Organism: Haberlea rhodopensis; assembly: GCA_907163345.1. NCBI lineage: Eukaryota > Viridiplantae > Streptophyta > Magnoliopsida > Lamiales > Gesneriaceae > Haberlea > Haberlea rhodopensis. The sequence goes on along the minus strand of CAJQUN010002516.1, from coordinate 7,269 downwards.
TATGCATAATAACAATAACCAATATCAAAAGGGTGATAAAAGAGGAAAGAGTAAGGCTCCTAATCATTTCATAAAAGATTGCCCTAAAAAGAAGAACCAGAATAAGATTGGAAATCAGACTAGTGAACAAGCGAACATTGCTTCTACCTCTGGGGAAAACATGGGGGATATTTTTATGGTGACTGAATTATGTGATTCTGTGAACTCTGTGCTTTCATTACCTGTGTGTGAAAATGAATGGCTTGTAGATTCAGGTTGCACTTATCACATGACACCACTTAAAAATTTGTTTTCTAGCTACAGAGAAATTGAGCATGCTTCTGTTTCTATGGCCAATGAGAAATTGTGTAAAGTTTCTGGTATTGGTGACGTTTGTCTGAAATTTGAATCTGGTTATTCTGTGACTTTGAAAGATGTTAGGCATGTTCCTGCTTTGTGCAATAACTTGATGTCCTGTGCAGCTTTAGAGTCTGATGGTTATGAGGGTAAATGGGGAAATGGTTGCATGAAAATTATGCGGGGGTCTTTGGTAGCATTTAAGGCTGAGAATAGGAGAATTTGTATGTTTGCAAAACAGTCTGTGATAAAATCTGTGCTAATTCTGTGTCAGATGATTTAACTGATTTATGGCATAAAAGGTTAGGTCATATGAGTGCTAAAGGATTAGAGATTTTACACAAGGATGGTTGTTTTGGTAAGGATAAATTGTCTTGCATGACTTTTTGTGATTCCTGTGTGTTAGGCAAACAGCAAAGAGTTAATTCCCTATCTCCCCTCCCTAATGTGACTAAGTGTTCTGATATACTTGAATACCTGCATGCTGATGTTTTGGGACCTTCACCTGTCCCAACTCAAGGTGGTAATAGGTATTTTTTGTCTATCATTGATGACTACTCTAGAAAAGTGTGGATTTTTCTAATGAAAATAAATCTGATGTTTTTGATAAGTTTAAAAACTGGAAGATTTTGATTGAAAACCAAACTGGAAAAAGGATTAAACGACTTAGGACAGATAATGGAATGGAATTTTGCAATATCTTGCTTGATGACTTGTGCTGTGAATCTGGGATTCTGAGACACAAGACTGTGCCCTATACTCCCCAGCAAAATGGTGTTGCTGAGAGAATGAATAGAACTTTACTCGAGAGAGTTAGAAGTATGCTTGCATCTTCTGGACTCTCAAAGAAGTTCTGGGGCGAAGCTGTCGTTACAGCTTCTTATTTGATAAATAGATCCCCTTCCGTGCCTTTGAATGGTAAGTGTCTTGAAAGTGTTTTTTCTGGTAAGCAATTAGATTTTTCAAATCTGAAAGTGTTTGGTTGTTCTGCATTTGTGCATAGGAAAGGAGACAAACTTGAACCTAGGTCAGTTAAGTGCGTCTTCCTTGGTTATCCTGAGGGTGTAAAAGGATATAGGCTGTGGTTAAGATGTGAACCTGGTTTTAAACTATTATAAGTAGGGATGTCATTTTTAATGAATCTGAAATGCCTTGCTTGCTTCCATCTTTGCCTGAACCTGACTGTGTGTCTGAGTCTACACCGAGCAAGGTGGAGTCTTTGCCTATTGTTACCCCTGTTATTGAAAACGATGTGCTCCCTAATATGAATCATGAGAACTTGCCTGTTAATGAACCTGATTTGCATGAAAATGTTGACGAACATGGCATAATGAATTGGTTGCTGATGAACATGAAGATCTGCATGATTATATGTTGACTAGGGATAGAGTTAGGCGAAATGTGAAACAACCTGCTAGGTTTAATGATTTTCACCTCACATCGCATGTTTTCAATATGTTGAGTCTATAGATAATTGTGAGCCTAAGACCTATAATGAAGCTTTGAAATCTAAAAATGCTGTGCATTGGCTTAGTGCCATGAAAGATGAAATGCATTCTTTAGTTGTGAATCATACATGGACTCTTGTACCTAAACCTGTTAATTGCTCTTTGGTAGATTGCAAATTGTTATTTAAGGTAAAGAATGAAGTTGATTCTGTTAGATATAAAGCTAGGCTAGTTGCAAAAGGTTTTACTCAAAGAGAGGGTATTGACTATACTGAAATCTTTGCTCCTGTTGTTAAGTTTACTACTGTGAGAATTTTATTATCACTTGTTGCTCACTTTAATTGGGAACTTAAACAGATGGATGTTAAAACCGCTTTTTTGCATGGTGACTTAGATGAAAAGATTTTCATGAAACAACCTAATGGTTTTGTTGACTCAAAGAACCCTAATCATGTTTGTTTGCTTAATAAATCTTTGTATGGCCTAAAGCAGTCACCTAGGCAATGGAATAAGAAGTTCGATGAATGCATGCTTACCTTAAAATTTAAAAGAAGCTCTTTTGATCATTGCTTGTATTTTAAGGATAAAATGCCAGTGCCTGTTTTCTTGTTGATTTATGTGGATGACATGTTGCTTGCTAGTCCTTGTCTGAAATCCATAGAGCATATTAAGAACTGTCTAAGTGATAAATTTGATATGAAGTTCTTAGGAGATGCTAGTAGAATCCTAGGCATGGACATTGTTAGAGATAGGAAGGTATCTACTCTCTGGTTGAAGCAAACTTCTTATGTAGAGAAAATTTTGAAGAAATTTTCCATGTTTGATGCAAAACCTGTTAACGTGCCCTTAGCTGCTCATTTTGTGCTAAGTAAAGATCAAAGTCCCAAAACTGATGCTGACTTTGATGTCATGAAAATGTACCGTATTCAAATGCTATTGGGTCTATAATGTATTTGATGGTTAGCACTAGACCTGACATTGCTTATGCTGTTAGTTGCTTAACTAGATATATGTCTAACCCTGGTGTGGTACATTGGAATGCTGTTAAGTGGTTGTTGCGTTATTTGAAAAACTCTATGCATTATGGCTTATTTTTTCTAAATATGCTGATGGTGTTAAGTTAAATGGTTATGTGGATTCTAATTATGCGAATGATAAAGACAATAGAAAATCTACCACTTCTTATGTTTTTACTTTGTGTGGAGCATGTATAAGTTGGAAATCGCAGCTGCAGCATATCGTTGCCTTGTCGACAACGGAGTCAGAGTATGTTGCTGTAACAGAAGCTTTGAAGGAAGCTGTCTGGCTGAAAGGTTTGATTTCCGAACTTAGCTTGCTTGAAGGTAAGGTAGAGGTATTTTCTGATTCTCAGTCTGGTATTCAATTGTGTAAGAATCCTGTTTTCATGACCGCACTAAGCATATTGATGTTAGATTTCATTACATTAGGGATGTAGTGGCTAAAGGATAGTTAATTCTTGAAAAGATTCCTTCTGAATATAATCCTTCTGATATGGGAACTAAGTGTTTACCTATTTCTAAATTACAATCATGTCTTAAAATTTTGAATTTTGATACAGGTGATTGATTACTAGGTGTTAACTATTTTGATTAGTATAACTGTTGTGTGCGTGTTATATGATTGTTACCCTGGTTATTGACTTTAACCTCTTTGTGTTGGTTATTGTCTTTGTTCTCTGTCTGTGCTGTGTGCTATGACAAGAACTTGGTCCACACAATGCTTTGTGTGTTGTGGGCACCCTTTGGGCGATGATGAGTCATCTATTGGGTTATCCTTACGTCGAGGTGGAGCCGGTATTGTGCCAAGGTGGAGATTTGTGGGTTTTGGCCCATAACCACACCACTTGTTCGATGGCTTTGGCCCTTCTCCCATCACCCCATAACCGAGCCCCCATTACCAGCCCCCTTTCTTCTTCCAGCCTTCACCCCTTCGGTGCCCTACTCTCCAGAAGCTTCCCACCATGTGTCCCTTCGGCTGGACTACTCGGAACTCACACCATCCTCTTCATCTCCCTCTTGCCTTTATGTATGGTAAGGTTTATGATGAGTTGTGAACCATGAAACCCGAAAATACTCAGTGTATTTTTCGCCTACCCCTACCCCTTCGTTTTCTGCTCCAGCGGTGACTGGCGTGGCTTTGTGCTCCGGCCGTTGGGTGGTTTCCGATTGCTTGCCGTGTGAAAAGCTTGGTGCTTTGGTGCTGTGTGTGCTCGGCTGTGTGCGTGGCTGTGTCTCGGGCAGTGCTTGGCCGTGGACTTTGGCAGCGGTCTCGGGCACTGTGTGTCTCCATCTGTTGGATACGATACCTTGGTTCCCCGGTGACGACGTGGATTGGATACCCAGCTCGACCTGAGCCCTAATCCCTTAATCTTGTTTGCATTCCAGTTTATGTTTTATATATTGGAATTGTATACTGTGATTTGGTTTGTTTCTTGATTGCAGGTTGTTGATCGAGATAATAAGCGGGACGTACTCCTTACATAGTTATTAATTAAGTAATATTTCCATAAAATCTTGTATCATTAACATGTTTATGTTAATGATCTATCGTCTAAGTTATAACAAGCATATCCCATTAGTACCCATATGATTTAGTATCTCATGTTATATGTCGCTTAATATGAGACTTTACGATGCCATTATATATATATATATATATATATATATATTATATATATATATATATATATATATAATCGATATTATATTAATCATCAAATTCCTTCAGCAATAGACAGATATTTCGTCACCACTTTATTTTTGCCCTTAAATTAATTTTCTTTATTTTACGTTATTATCATTATATAATTAATTAAAATATAATATTACTGTAGGACCGAGAGTTTACCACATAATTCTAATATTTAAACCGATCGCTCTCCAATCAGTAATAACTAATGTACTCCAACAATCTACCCCTAATAATTACACTACCTTACAACTCACGAAAATCAAACAAGTGACATTGACTCTGACATCAATTGTAGGATCGAGCGTTTTTCGCTTTACCAAAACACTATAACTGATGGTAACATAATACCTTTAATATTTAAACTGTATATCAGCCCAAGCGTCACGCTTTGATGATCGTTTTTTAAGCAGAGATATTATTGCACTCCAACAATTACATTATCAGACTCACACACAACACACACATTTTTGCACAATAAATGACATAAAAATTAAGGAAAAAATCAGGCCGGTACATTATGATTGAAATTTGTTGAAGCTATCTAAGAAAAAACATTAAACTATTTAGGTCCACTTTGGACCAAAAATACATATATACCCTTACTACTGTTAAACCAAAGGCGGCAAACCCTTCTCTTCCGAATTGCAACGTCCTGTACATTACATTCACTCTGAACACAATTCTAATTCTCTCACTTCATTTTACGTCGATTTCGATTTCGTTTCTAAAACTTTTCGATTTTAATACCAAAGTTTCTTCCATCCAACGCAATCCAACTATACTTCCTTTAAGATTCCAAAATCGTAATCTGTAAGACGATAAGACATGGCTCCAAAGTCGCTCAAAAATTTGCAGAAAATGGCTGAGAAGAAGAAGACGAATCGACGCACGGGTGTAACAAACACGGTATGTATAACGTTTTCGAATTCTTGTAATTTTCTACTGAGTTCTGTAAACATGTTATGTATATTCTTGAAATATTCAGGTTTGTAATGAGATTTCTGTATTGATCGGATTTTTCCCCCAACTAGGGCTTGTAATGATGAACTAAATTGTTATTGTGTGAAATGTTTAATTTAATGTCACTCGTATTTGTTTCATTACAGCACCAATTGAATCCTCGCCAACAGAGGAAGAAATTAGCAAAATATCGCATAAGACATCATTATACAGATCTAACCTGCAAACAGTAGTGATTGATCTGAAAAAATTGAACTCAGAGATGAACATTTACAAGTGTTGCAGCGTACGCCCTTTTGCATATGGTTAATGCTATTCAAGCAACAGGGTGGAATTGAAACATTGCAAGAAACGGGATGTGGCAATCAAGAAATAATAGATTGTTTCCACAAGGAATCTAAAGGATTCCATCTTGGGGAGCATAGAATGACCATTACTACGGAGAAACAGAAGACACGAGAGTGCTGTCAATCGAGTAATTATTTGGAATAAAAGATGGCAACAAGACATTTACCACTGCATAATGGTAGACAACCCATGTACAACATTCGTAAACTAGATGCTTCCCCGAGAAAAGAGAAATTACGGATTACAGAATGAGCAGAGCTTATTTACAAGAATTGATTCTAAGGTGGGAAGCCAGGATATTAAGATGTCATGATGTTGCCTCGTTTGTTGTTTTTGTACAATACTTCAAAACGTTGTTCATTGCTACAAAATCTTCAAACCTGAACTGGGTTATGCTCCACTTGTGGATGATATTGAGAGAATATGCAACCCTCAATTGGTCGGAACACAGTTTAAAAAAACAATTTATTGGCAGCTTGATAGAATCCAACAATGAAAAAAACATTCTGGTTGTGTTCCGTTGATACCGGTACGTTGCGTACAAATTTTTTTTGGCATTAAATATCCATGGTTTGTTATATCATTGACTAACATTTGTTTTATAGTAATTGTCTATGCGAGAAAACGAAGATAATTGATCCAGTGATGCGAATCTGTTCCCCAGATTCATGAAATGGAATCTCATAGATTTTGTACAAAAAGCTAGCTCAATTGAATTGAAGGATCTAAAATAACCGTGAATTTGTAAGTGGTGCATTAATCATAATGGGGAATTAAATCATAACTGTTACATGTAATTATGGTAATTGTAGTTGGTGCATCTAATAATTATTAAATAACTGGTGCAATGTAAGTTATATAACTGGTGCATGTATTATATAACTGGTGCATGTAAATGATAACTGGTGCAAAATCATAACTGGTTCATGTAAATCATTAACTGGTGCATGTAAATCATAATTGAAGTGCATGTAAATGATAATTGGTGCTGTAATGATAACTGGTGCATGTAAATCATTATACTGGTGCATGTAAATCATAACTGTTCAAAATCATAACTGGTGCATGTAAATCATAACTGGTGCATGTAAATCATAACTGGTGCATGTAAATCATAACTGGTGCAAAATCAAAAAAATAAAACTGTGTTCATGTAAATCTTACTGGTGCATGTAAATCATTACTGGTGCATGTAAATCATAACTGGTGCATGTAAATTAAAAATTAAATTATAACTGATGCATGTAATTTATAACTTGTGCATTAAAAGCCATAAACTGGTGCTGTAAATATAACTGGTGCATGTAAATCATAACTGTGTATGTAATCAGACTGGTGCATAAATGATAACTGGTGCATGTAAATTATAACTGGTGCATGTAATGATAACTGGTGCATGTAATTCATAAATGGTGCATGCAAATCATAACTGGTGCATGTAAATCATAATTGGTGCATTTAAATC
>CAJQUN010002515.1:0-25704 GCA_907163345.1 Haberlea rhodopensis | reverse complement strand
GCCCTTAAATCATTAGCAGCAGCCTACCAGTTTGGCGGTCGCTACCAATTTTTTCTACCTGTAAGTTTCGTATCAATTTATAATACTTAGTACCAAAATTATTAGGGGTTCATAGCAATTATGATCAACTTTGCCTATGAGAAAGCAATGGTACTTAGTATTTTTAGTGATGGGGAGTTATTAAGATTAGATTCATACCAACTTATGTATACTTAGCACTGACGTGTATAGGTTTTATATTAATTTTATGTATATTGGATACCAAAAATTATATATGTTTCATACAAACTTCTTACGTGTGAGAAAGCGAGAGATTTTAGTAATTTTAGGTGAATAAGGAGTTAGAACTAATTATTGATAATATGTCGAATGACATCAAAAATTTTCTTACACAAAGACTGATGATCAATTTTAGATTGCCTTTAAAGGATAAGGAATTGCCCTAATAATAAGAATAATAATATCTAAATAAAATAATAATATAATAATATTTATATATGCACGTCTATATTATATAATAATAATAAACATATATATTAATATATATACTTATATATATATATAAATAATATAATATATTATATTCATAATATATATATATATTCTATAATTTTTAAAAAAAAAATAAGGAGCCGCCGCATTCAATGGGCGGCTCCTCAAGATGTAGGGGCCCCGCTCACGTAGAAGCGGCCCCTCATGTATTAGCAGACGCCCTTTCCAAGGGCGGTTTATGGTATATTTGCAACATTTTTTATTTTCGATGTATTTTTGAAAATATTTTTTTTTTTTGAATTATTTTTAAAAAAAAACCGAAAATGTGGGAGCGTGACAACAATTATAGTCTCACTTAAAAATTGAGATTATAGATAAATTTATAATTATTTTTTATTTTTTTTTTTTTTTTTTTAAGGTGTTAGTGACATGACGAGGAAGAAAAGAAAGATTTGAAATTAAGTTTAGGGTGAATTTCAATTGAATGGTATTTAATAACTATAAAAACCTTTTCAAACCAATAGTTAAAAAAATAGATTTATTTGAATATAATTTTCTTCTAAGTGTATTTTTCGGTAAGAAGTTTTTTTTTCAGATTTATCTATACTATTTATAATATATCTTATAAAGTGTAAACCCTTTATAAACCCATGTCAAATGACTTATATGTCCAAACAAATTACTTAACTTTTCATTATTAAAGGGCAAAATGGTAAACAAAAAAACATTACATCTCTCTACATACTCCATAACTGCTTCAGTTTCATCAGTTTTAAAAAATTATGATATGATGCGTAAAGTATTACACATATGCGATATAAAATATTTGTTTATTACGTTACACATGCAACATGTATGCGTTGTCCGCTAGTTTACAATAAGTTTTTGTAAACAACACTTATTTACAATTTTCTTTAATTTACCTTTTTGAGTTTTTTTTTTTATAGAGTATATTTAGGGTTTTAATTAGTATAATACTACCAGACTTTATATTTTTTAGTTTGGACTTTCTTATATTTGATAAGTATGGATCACCTTGCTTATGTAGCACATAGAATAAGTACAAATCAACATCAGAGATAACTGGTTGCCACGTTTTCTATGCAAATAAATATTGCTTGCTTTTAAGTCTTATTTATATTTTCTTCTACATTACAAAGGAATTTTTCATATAATACAAAATTAATTTCGTCATTTGATTTTTGTCGTTATTGTTCATAAATCAAAATCATATAATTAACTTATATGATTGCATTCGTACAATTACGTACTTATTTGGTCAAGAGTTACTCGTCGCGCAGTGTGCGATAGACTTACCTAGTATTTGACAAGGATCAACTTATATAAAATTTTAATTAAGTTACATGTATGTGATAGTTAGAAAAACATATTTTAAATATAAAATCTATAGCAATATATTTTATTATCAACAAAACAGGAATGCTTATTTTTTCTAATACAATTACATATCATCAATTAAATTAATTTTTTTATCATATTAAATTGACTGGTATTTATTTAAATCGATAAAGTGGATAAATATCCGTGTATGTGGCATTTTAATCAAATATTTCAACATTGATATTTGTTTCTCGGAATTTACTTATTCGAATAATGGATCAATCCTTTATTTTTATTAATATGAAATAATATTAACATGAATTAAATTTTAAAATTATACCCTATGTTATGAAAAATATAAAGAATATCTTGACCTATCATTTGTTCATTAAATGTTTTTCCACTTAAATTTTGAAATCATACGACATGATTTTTTTTGTAATTCAAGTTTTAAAATATTAATATACTCAAATTAACCTTCTTTTTTAAAAAAATAAATAAACAATCAATTTATTTAAATAATAAAATAAATAATAAAAATCGATTTGTTCAGTTTGCGAATGATTAAAGCTTTATTAACAGGTTAAAAATGATATCTTTTATTAAGACTTATTACTAATCTCGTCAAATAATAGGAGAATTAATGTAAAATGGACAGGAAATATTGGTTCTGATTTAAGGATTTAAGTTCACCTGTTGGGCCTCCAATTTGGGCTAATTTGTTGGGCCTCCAACTGAAAGAAATTCTGGAAACCCCTAGGCGATAGTTTTCGTAAACTTGCTGGCTAAGTAAAGTCGACGTGGACCCGTAATTTCCGCGATGCTTCTGTCTAACAAACTCGTCCTATAAAACCCAACCCTTCCTTAACTTCTTCCTCACAAAACAATATTTTTAATTCCCACTCAAATTTGAATCAAGTACACACAGCAATGGACAGCGGCAGATCAAGCAACTACCGACGTGGTGGCGGTGGAAGGGCCAATTACCGGGCTCAAGATTCCGGCGGAAGAGGATCTTACAATCAGCCTCGGCCTCAGCAGCAGTGCCCGACAGATCTTCGACTCCCGTTGCACACACGCCTCAACAAGGATCGGGCGTAGGTCTTGGAGGAGGACGCGCTTGGACCGGGAGACCGTGGGGTCAATCTCTCACTCCTTCATCAGTTCCGGCTCACCCTCCACCTCCCAGCTCATCTTCTGGTATTTACCTTTTCTCCTTTTCCACTCGCTTCTGTGGCGGATATCATTTACATGCCACGGATTTATTTGAATTGTTGAATTTATTGGGATGCGCTTTTTTTTGTTTTCTCTGTAGTGGCTATGCAAGTATCTTCTCTTTTTTTTGTTTTCTGGCTTGATGCGAAGTATCTTCTTTGCGTTTATGAAGTGGTTTTTGAATTTATTTCTGAAAGTTTGTAATTCAAGGAGTAATCTTTACTTCTAAGATGCTTTCTAGTCCATGATTTATATATCTAGGCACCAAAATGATAAATTATAATATGGCTCGAGTTTTATATTAATTGGTGTGGAAATTAATTATATTATCTATGTTTCGTTTTCTGCAGACGGGCTTGACATCCAATCGCTCAAGATTTCGCCACAGCAGCCACTATCGCCTCCGTCCCCGCCATCAGTAGGGGAAGAGAACCAAATGCAGCCTATTAGGAGGCCTGATAAGGGTGGAGCAATTTCTGTCAGGCCCGTCAGGCTTCGTGTTAACCATTTCCTGTCAAATTTGATCCAAGGAGAACTATTTTTCACTACGTTGTGGATGTCAAGCCTGTGACTTCCGATGAAAATCGGCCGGTGAAAATAACAGTAAGGAAATCTGATTTGCGTTTGATCAGGGATAAGCTGTGTTATGATAATCCGGACACTTTCCCGATCTTTAAGACTGCTTATGATGGTGACAAGAACATATTTAGTGACATCGTTCTGCCAACCGGACAGTATAAGGTGGAACTATCCGATGGGGAAGATGCCAAGAGGCGTTCTTTTCTGTTTACAATTAAATTTGTGAATGAGTTGAAGCTACTGAAGCTGAAAGAATATTTAAGTGGGGAACCATCCTATGTTCCTCGTGATATATTGCGGGGGATGGAGTTGGTAATGAAAGAAAATCCTAGTAGGCAGCGAATATGTGTTGGTAGAAGCTTTTACTCCTCGAAATACCTGGAAAGGGACGACCTTGTAATGGGGTCGCGGCTTATAGAGGCTTTCAGCAGAGTTTGAAGCCTACTTCACAAGGGCTTGTTTGTGTTTGGATTACTCTGTGTTAGCATTTCGTAAGCCAATTTCAGTCTTGGAATTCCTCATGGAGCACGTTCCACAAATTAAATCAACAGATGATGTTAAAAGATATAGACACCTGGCCGTCAAGGCTCTCAAAGGATTGAAAGTGGTAGTCACCCACCGTCCCAGTAAACAGAAGTTTACCATTGAAGGGCTGGCTTCAGAGAATACTTGCGATATTTTCTTTGACCTTGTTGATCGTGAAGGCAAAAATCCTCCTAGAAGAACGTTCCTTGTTGCCTATTTTCAGGAAAAGTATGGAAGAAATATTGAAAACCTTAATTTCCTTGTTTAGAGCTTGGGAAGAACAAAGACAAAGTTCCTATGGAATTTTGTGTCTTGGTTGAGGGCCAGAGGTACCCCAAAGACGATTTGGACCGCTCGAGCGCTCAATATTTGAAAGAATTATCGTTTGCTAAGCCTGGTGACAGAGAAAAGGCAATCAATGAAATGCTGCAAGCTAATGATGGACCTTGCGGGTATGTGATAGTTTTCCTTTTTCCTTGTTTTGAGAATCTTTGTATTTTATTTTCCTGCAGAATCTCTTTGACACTAGTTAGTTTTCCTGCGGTACAAACTATTGAAATATTTTGTCTTCATTAAATAATTTATAAATCTTGATATCGTATAAGCACATGCAAACGTTTTATGGCGATTGAAATTAACAATAACAACTAACTAGTGGTCGGCTACTTGAATTCAATTTTGAGTTTTTATAACATATTCACTTAATTCTGAAGTAGTTTCATGGAGGACATTCCATGAGCATCAAAATTGTGGGTGCTTTTTGGATTTTTCTTGTCTTAGTTTCTTAGCTGCTGTTTTTTTTGTCATCTTAATGAGCCACTAAATAAGGTACTTTGGTCCTCGACACCGAGAGAAAAGATATGGAATAGATGTTCGAAAAATTGCCTTTCTAATTATGCAATCATTTCCTCTTTGAATTGCCTGCGATACTACTTTTGAGCTTTGCCTGTAGATAAAAATAGTTATCGCTTATTATCGAGTGGAGTTTTCTGTTCTTGGGAAAATACAATGTGATGAATGTGGAACTTTCGACCATCTAATATTTGAAGCTTCCTATTCCTACCGTTTATTGCAGGGTGTTGTCACTAGGAGTTTTGGAATTGATGTGGATCAAAATATGACTAAGGTTGTGGGTCGTGTTATTGGTGCTCCTGAGTTGAAAATAGGAGGTTCTCAACGTGTCAGAGTGGATGGGGAGAAATGCCAGTGTAATCTCACCCGTGACAGATATCTACTAGATGGAAAGTCACTTCAGTGTTGGGTTTTGTTAGATTTCACCGACGGTGATCGGTATAATAAGCTGGTGAAGGATGCATTCATTGGCAATCTGAGGAGTCGCTGTGGAAACTAGGTATCCATATGGACAATCCTATTGTTTACCATCTGGCATCTATGCGTAGTTTTTCTTCTGCTGAGAGTCTTGAGCATCTCCTGAGAGGTGTCATTGAAAAAGCTAAAAAATGTGCAAAGAGAAGTTACAAATGATCGTTTGTGTGATGACTAAAAGGGATCCTGGATACAAGTCTCTCAAGTGGGTTTCTGAAACTAAAATTGGTGTGCTGACCCAGTGTTTGCTTGTCCTCCCTTGCTAATAAGGGACAGGACCAGTATCTAGCTAATCTTTGTCTTAAGATCAATGCTAAACTTGGGGGCAGCAACTTTGAACTGATGGCAAATCTTCCTCATTTTGTTGGTGAGGACCATGTTATGTTTATAGGAGCTGATGTGAATCACCCGGGGCCAGGTAACACGTTGTGTCCCTCTATAGCTGCAGTTGTAGGCACTGTTAACTGGCCTGCTGCAAATCGCTATGTTGCTAGGGTCAGTCCCCAGACTCATAGGCAAGAAAGGATTTCGAATTTCGGACCATGTGTTTGGATCTTATCAATACATACACTCGGATTAACAGGATTAGGCCAAACAACTTGTGATCTTTAGAGATGGTGTTAGTGAGGACCAATTCGGAATGGTGCTAGCTGAGGAGCTGCGTGACATAAAGAATGCTATTTATGATGGCCATTACCAGCCAAAAATCACTCTTATTGTTGCGCTATAAAGCGCCCACCAGACTCGTCTTTTTGGTGAAAGCAAAAATGATGTTGGGCCCACAGCAATGTGCCTCCAGGAACTGTGGTGGATTCAGTGATCGTTCATCCTTTCTTTTTTGACTTCTATCTCTGCAGCCACTATGGAGGTTTGGGGACAAGAAGCCAACCCACTACCACGTTCTTTTGGATGAGAATTCATTTTCTTCTGATCGGTTGCAAAAGCTAATATATGACATGTGCTTTACTTTTGCTCGGTGCACAAAGCCGGTGTCACTTGTGCCACCGGTTTACTATGCTGATCTTGTTGCATACCGAGGGCGTTTGTTCCAAGAGGCAGCAATGGAGTCTCAATCTTGTTCCCCAACACCGGCGTCTCGTGCAATATGCTCAACATCATCTACTACTGCTTGGTGTGACAAGAGAGACTACAATCTGCACCCGGAATTGGAGAACATCATGTTCTTTGTTTGAGTAGCACGTCCTTTTCCATTCATATATGGTGAAGGAGTTTGTGCGTGAATCTAATAGGGGGAGTTTCATTGATACATGAAACATTCCCTGTTTATTTCGCTTGTGTGTGGTGTGGTGTCTTTGTGTGTGGGGTTTTCTAGCATCCCCTGTTTTTTCCCTTGTGTGTGTGTGGTGTCTTTGTGTGTGAGAGGGGTTTTGTGTGTCATTCATTGAGACATGAAGCATCCCCCGTTTTTTTCCCTTGTTTGTGTGTGGTGTCTGTGTTTTCTGGTCTGGTCTGGTCTGGTCTGTCTGTATGCTTGACTTGAGGCGTTTGTTTAGCTTTTGTTTGTGCCAAATAAAAGACAATGTTGTGTATTTCTCCTCTTATCTTTCCTAGAATGGCATTTAGATTTTGGGATCTTTGAGCAAAACCCTGAATAATTGCTAAATCATGAACATAAATACATATCTGTAAACACTGATTATGATAAATTTTTAAATGTTTGGTCATAATGACGAAATTAAATTTACAGCTCAAGCAGTATTTTGTAGCCATTCATGCTTAGTATAAATAATTTTTAACAATTTAAGAACACAGGAATGCCATTTATTACATCATATAGAAACAAAATAAGTCACAACATTGGACTCAAAGAATAAAAGATGTGTGAACATGTCGATTGAGATTGAAAGCACGATTGCGTCGTATTCTCTTGCGGGTATTTGGTTTGTGAGCAGAGTGTTCACATGTTTTGTGGTTACAAATAAGATGTGTTTCACATGTTTTGAGGCAATTTTAAATAATGGTATCACTTTTTTTATATTCTTAATAATTCTACCATGAATTTATTTTCCATTTCAAGACATTTATCCTTTGATTTTCTCTGTCAATTTCTGAACGTATTTTTTAGGTTGTATATGGATTGATGGATTTGGAACTAATGATTTCAGAACCATAATAATAAATTTCTCACTTATTTAGGTAATCTTGAAATTTATCTATAAATGATAAAGTGGTTAGTATTTTAAATAAATTTTACTGACATATATGTGAATTACATACAACAAGTCCCACGTAAAAAGGTGCCTAGAGATGTAAATATTAGAAGGGAAAATTAAGGGTCGATATTCTTTCGTGAAACTTAATCTATTCTAGTCCAGCGAAAAAAATTTAGTTGATCTAGGTCCATTCTTGGTTGAAATGATAATAATAACCTCATGTGGTCTAAGTGGTCCACGCGGTCCAACCAATCTTTAATAAAATCACATTCTTAACCCCTAGAAAATGTTTAAAGAAAAAATATGCCTCTATATACTATTCATCATCGTTTCATCATAATATTTACCAAACAGTAGCATTATATGGACATGAGATCCTTCAGTTTCTGTCATCTCGGGATGAATCCTCAGAGCATACTTTTGCAAAGGACTCACAGTTTATATAACGTTCGTCTAATTATAATTCAAAACCCGATTTGAAGATCATGTTTTAAAATAAATAACAGGCCCAACATGCTTCCGTATTACAATAAATTTTAACAAACTGAAATATATCATTTTGACCATAATGGCACCTGGTGGGTCGCAATGCCACCAGTCGAAAACTTACTGCCTCCAGACTGTTTTACGAATGGCTCCTCACCATCCAATCTCAGCTCACGGGTGAGGTTAGTCTGCCAGTTATCCGACTCCTTTAGAACCGCACACACGCACAGCCCTAATTCGTTTCAATATATTAGGGTGTAAGGTATAAACAAGATATAAGAAAGATTTAAAGAAATCTGGGATATAGATGGGTAACAGCCTTATTTTTATTCTGGAGTACTGATAATATCTATTACATTAAAACGTCTCCTTTTGGGAGGAGACAGACTTGTTTAGCCTCTTATATAGATGAGGCTTGACTCAAAGAACACATAAATTAAAATACAGAACAATATTAAAGACACTTATGAAATGAAAGAAAGAAAAGAAATATTGCCAAGCAAGAAAGCTGAAGATAACAAAGCTTGGAGACTACAAATTTTTATTTCAGAAAACTATGGAGAATTTTCGATGTCCTTAGCTTCCTGAATGAGTGCCTTTATATAGGCATAAATCCGCCCTTCAAATTCGGATTCCAAATCTTGATAATTGTTTAGCGCGCCTGTGAGTGCGCCTTAACTTTCACGTGGTCTGGCATCTTTGTCTGAGTGTGCCAACTTTTCTCGTGAGTGGTCCATTATTTTTGTCTGAGTGTGTTGCACAGTATCCGCACTAACTTCTAATGGTCCACACATTTTCCTTTGTCGGGGAATCTTTACATTAGTGGTTTTGTGGTCCCCGAGCTTTAGGAAAACGGGCTCTCTTGTCAGCAGGTCTTTTGTCTCTTCCTGCCTCTGATCAGTCGAGTTTGGATCGGAATCCTTTCCCGAACTCTGGTTCTTTTCTCCAGGCATGCTTGACAAATATGGTCTATCCATCGGCCAATGTGTGCCATGTTGCAGAATTTTCGGTAGGTTTCTTTTCTTGCCGGAATCTTATTTTCCCAAAGAATCCTCCTTTTTGTTTCAAAGATTCTTCGGCAAATCTCGTGGAGGTTTCTGTCATGGAATTCAGCAGAAAGTTCTGTTAGCTGAATTCTGAAGAGCTTGAATGAGTATTTGACTTTGTCCATTTCCGTTAGACAAACCCAAAGACCCCATGCACGTCTGGTTGAAACTTCATCTTCCGTGACAGTTCCAGCCAACATTGGAATTCCTTCTGGTAGCGCCATTTTTATATTTTTTAAGGTGTTTTCGTCTGGTCTTCTAAGCTTGATAAATGAAAAGCTTCAATGAAGCTTTCTTTCTTTCTTGCTGGTTCTGAGCTGCACTGAAAAATACAACTCCAATATATCTCCTCTCCAAATGTAGATTATTGGCCCAAGTCTCGTACACAGCTTCTCTGATCCATTTTGCTAATTTTGAAATTCCAGAGAATGCTGGTGCCACAGTATACACCGAAGCCAGAGCTCCGAAATTATACAATTCTTGAACATCATTTGGATGGCTGCCTGGTTTCATCCAAACTCTCGGATATTTCCCGGAGATATCAACGATAGATTTGTCTTGGTTGATACCTCATCTGGTAATTAGTTTCTCCCAAGTGTGTTGGTAATCCTGCATAGGTGAAGAAACTAATTCATCATTAGTTTGAACTTTAGAATTGCCAGTCATTGGCCTAAGATTCAACTCTCCTTATTTTACCTCAGAGGTGCTGGGTTGACTTGAATGTTCATATTGTGATAACACCTGACCGTCAACATTTGCTACAGCTTGTACATCCTCTAGGAATGCATCATATGCATCAACTGTGACAGGGTGCTTGAATCCCTTGCCTCCGGGTTAGATGAGCCCCGTTCTCTATGTGACGGCCAGCCCAGACGGGTCGCCCGCCGTGCTCAATTGCTTGAACACAAGCTACACCCTCAATTCAAACTTAATTATCACTTTGAACTTTTGTTTAGCGGAAACGTTTTAATTCTTATCGGATGCTTGACTTAATAATTTTTACTAGTGACTTTTATTTTAGAAAATTTGGGCAGAGTCTCCTCTTAAAAATTGTGCCCTGTGATCTATCAGATCACTACAACCACAATAACAAAAACATAAAATCAAAATAACTAAACCCAACTGGAGTCTCAATATCCAAAAACAACTAAAATCATAATAAAGTACTCCATGTCCTCAAAATAAAACATAACCTCTCAACATAATAAACTTTCATTTCATAACTAAATATCCTCCGCATCATCTAAGTCTTCAACTCCATCTGTAATATGTCACATTACAGGTAAAGGTAAGTTGCAGCATTTTATAGTAAGCATAATAAACATTTGATAAAAAGTTTAAAACATCATTTTTCATAATGTGACGAAAAATAATACGATTTCAGATCAAAATAACTTTCACACATATATGGTTTAATCCGAGCAGTTAACGGAACTAAATTTCACAAAACGGAATCATAACGGAAATAACTGCAAAGATAACCAACGAAACATAACGGAAACGAATAACAATATAATAATCATATAATGTCTTAACCATATTAACCATTAGTCATAGCCATGCTGTAATGAAACAAATGCATACTCAAATACGAATGTGACACAATGATATCATTCCAAACTATACCCGCTGGAAGGGTATCGAAAAAATATTATACCCCCCTCTGTCTTCGGGCAAAACGAAACGCGTTTCTTTATTCTCGTCGCCAACGAGCCGAAAGTATGCGCGCCTTTTTATCCTCGTCGCAATGCGAGACACAACGAAATGAAAATATCCACAGTTCACAAACCTCAAATCGTATTCACCGAATCAATACAGACATGAGTAGTTTTTTTCACACACAATAAAATGTTATTCAAAATTCTATTTTTCAACAAAATACATTTCTTATAAAAAATCATCCTTCAAAATAATTCTTGCATGCTTACTATCCGAAAATCATTTCAAAATACACAATATGAAATACTTAAAATAATTTGCGGAAAATTGCAACTTCCTTTACGAACCTCAAAGCTTCCTATCAACGTTCAAGCTACAAACCTTCCCAAAATCTCCAATATATCACGGATTTCCTATTATCCATTTCAACATTATCAAAAACCATATTCATTTAACTTGATTCTAAAACAACCTAACATAACCTAACTTATGTTATTCAAACTTAGGTTCACTATTCAGATTACCAAAGCCTACAAGTATTTTTTTTCTACTAAATCAAGAAACAGATTTATATAAACAATATGCTCAAGGAATTAACCCAAAATTTTTGAACTCAAATTCTTCGAATTCCATTATCATATTCGAACTTCAATTCCAGAAACATTTAAACGACATCAATTCTTCAAATTATCATATTCGAACTTCATCAAAACCTTCGAACAAAATATGAAGTCTTCGAATTCCATCCTTAAAAATTTGTGTTATTGACAAAAAAATTAACCCAATAACTCCAATTTAATCCAACTACACTAACCTAGCCATTTTAAATTCGAAAACAGAAATATCAAACATCAAAACATCGAAATTATACTTCGAAATTCATACCGATTTTCTACGCTTTCTGCTCAAATTTCGATTTCCTCCCAGACGTGCGCTACAGCTCTGATTTGGAGAATTTTCGAAGCTCAAAATCGGAAATTTACGAAGTCTGGAAATTTTCTTTTCGGACTTGAAAACAGACAGGAATTTTTCGATTTTGTAACTGGGTTCTTGTTGGTAGGCTACTAAATAGAGTGATTGATTCATACCAGTTACAGATGTGGGCAGATTAAGGGACGAAGAGCGATCGGCGTTGTGGAGAAGATGAAAGGTGAAGCAAGCAATTAAAACGGACGAACGAAGGTGAAGGAGTGGAGTCTGAAACAGAAGAAAATGAAATGAAAATCGTGTTCGGCTTCTTTTTTCAAGATTTCTATATATATATATATATATATTTTTTAAATGTTATTATTATTATTATTGTTATTATTTAAATTAAAAATTTGGACCAATAATTTTCATTAAAATTGGGTCATTACAATCTCCATACATTCTAAAAAGTTTCGTCCTCGAAAATTGTATCGCATTTTACATCTGGATACTTAGCATATAGTTCTTCTTCTTTTTCCCATGTTGCTTCATCAGGTGAATGATTGCTCCATTGAACCTTTACAAAGGGAATTGTCTTAGTTCGTAGAATTCTCTCTTGACGATCGAGTATCTTGATTGGATATTCTGAATATGTACACTCCTTGGATACCTCAATCTCTGTTGCCTTAAGTACATGACTTTCATCTGAAACATACTTCCTGAGCATCGAGACGTGAAATATATTATGTACTCGATCTAATTCCGGAGGTAGAGCAAGTCGATAAGCCAAAGTTCATATTCTTTCCAGAATTTCATATGGTCCAATGAATCTCGGACTTAACTTCCCATGCTTACCGAACCTCATTACTCCTCTGAATGGTGATACTTTCAAGTATACCTTATCCCCTTGCTGGAATTCTAAATCTCGTCTGCGAACATCAGCCCAACTTTTCTGTCGACTCTGAGCTGTAAGTAATCTCTGTTTGATGATGGAAACATTTTCATTCGTGAGTTTGATCACTCTGGTCCTTCCAATACCTTCTCGCCAACATCAATCCAACACTGTGGTGTTCGACATTTCCTCCCATACAAAGCTTCGAATGGTGCCATTTGAATACTGGATTGATAACTGTTATTGTACACAAACTCTGCTAGTTTCAGATGACGATCCCACTGTCCTTGAAAATCCAAATACATGTTCTAAGTTAATCCTCGAGGATCTGAATCGTTCTCTCAGATTGTCCGTCCGTCTGTGGATGGAAAGCTGTGCTGTATTTCAAATTCGTTCCCAACACAGATTGTAAACTCTTCCAGAATTGAGATGTGAATCGAGCATCTCGATCTGATATGATACTGACTGGTATCCCGTGCAAACACACTACTTGATCAATGTAAAGCCGTGTTAAATCGTTCATTGATGTGGTCTTCTTCATCGGTATAAAGTGAGCACACTTAGTAAGTCGATCAACAATAACCCAAACTGAATCTTTTTGTGTCGTAGTCTTGGGTAATCCGGTCACAAAGTCCATAGTAACATGCTCTCATTTCCAGTTTGGTATATCCAAGTTTCTCAGTGTCCCTGCTGGCTTTTGTCTTCCAATTTTCACTTGTTGACACACTAAACACTTGGACACAAACTTCACAACATCTTGCTTCATTCCTGGCCACCAAAATAAATGCTTCATATCTTGATACATTTTATTCTGTCCTGGATGCATGGCCAATATTGTCTGATGTGAATCTTGTAAAACTTCGCCCCTGAGTGTTGATACAGCTGGAACGAATAGTCTATCATTGAATCTCAAAGTCCCATCTTCATGCATTCTAAAACTTTCTTGGTTTGATTGAGCTTTTTGCAAGAAAGTCTGCCACATAGGATCCTTTGATTGTGCTTCCTTAATCCTGAGAATAAGATCAGGTTGCACCATGAGATTACACAACATCGTCGTCCCATTATGGTCATCTTTTAATTCGACATTCAGATTTAACTTTGACATCTCATCAATGAGTTTCTGTTGCGTAGTCAATAGCATTGATCCATAACTCTTCCTGCTTAGTGCATCAGCTACCGCATTACTCTTTCCAGGATGATAGTGCAATTTCACATCATAGTCCTTGATCAGTTCTAACCATCTTCTCTGTCTCATATTCAACTCTTTTTGAGTAAAAATATACTTTAAGCTCTTGTGATCAGTGTAGATATCACATGTGGTTCCGTACAAGTAGTGTCGCCATAACTTCAGTGCAAAAACAACTGCTGCCAGTTCCAGATCATGAGTGGGGTACCTTATTTCGTGTTCTTTCAACTGTCGTGAAGCATATGCAATCACCTTTCCATTTTGCATAAGTACACAACCTAACCCCTCCTTTGATGCATCGCTGTAGGTACAAAATCCTTCATGTCCATCAGGCAATGTAAGAATAGGTGCTGACACAAGTAAATCTTTCAACTTCTCAAAACTTGCCTGATACTTAGAATCCATTCAAACTTTACTCCCTTTCTAGTTAACTTTGTAAGGGTAATGCAACTCGCGAAAATCCTTCCACAAATTTTCGGTAATATCCAGCCAATCCCAGAAAACTTCGAATTTCTGTTACTGATGTCGGAACTTTCCAATTGGTAATGGCTTGAATCTTTGCTGAGTCTACTCGGATTCCTTGAGTATCAATGATGTGTCCAAGAAATGATACAGAATCCAACCAGAAGTCACATTTCTCGAACTTTGCAAATAATTGATGTTGTCGTAGTCTCCCCAATGTCATCTTCAAATGTTCTTCATGTTCTTCCTTTGATTTGGAGTAGATCAATATATCATCAATGAATACTATGATGAATTTGTCGAGCCATTCTCGGAATACGTGATTCATTAATGCCATAAATGCTGCAGGTGCATTCGTAAGTCTGAAAGGCATCACTAGGATTCATAATGTCCGTATCTGGTTCGAAATGCAGTTTTATGAATATCTTGCTCTTTAATTCTGAGTTGATGATACCCAGATCTCAAATCAATCTTCGAGAATATTTGTGCACTTTGTAATTGATCGAACAAATCGTCAATCCTTGGTAGCGGATATTTATTCTTCACAGTGATTCGATTCAACTCCCTGTAGTCAATGTACATTCTCATGCTACCGTCCTTCTTTACAAACAGTACCGGTGCTCCCCAAGGTGACACACTACCTTATGAAACCTTTATCTTGTAGTTCCTTCAATTGCCCTTTCAATTTCTTTTAGCTTGTGTTGGTGCCATCCTTTAAGGTGCTTTGGATATCGGTTCTGATCCCGGAATAATATCAATAGAAAATTCCGTGCTTCGAATTGGTGGCAGTCCTGGCAAATCCTCTGGAAAAACATCCGAGAATTCTTTCACCGTGCAAATCTTATTTATTTTTGCTTCCACTTTAGAGACATTGCCACAAAATCGTTCATGCAAGCTCACACCTTCATAACAGATCTCTTTACCCGAATTCGTTTGTAGGGTAATGATCTTTCGGTAACAGTCAATGCAAGCCTTGCACTACTCAACCAATCCATTCCAAGAATTATGTCAAATTCTTTCATGTTGATGATGAACAGGTTGGCTTTGAATTCTTCGCTTTCCACGATCAGTGTTACATCATTGCATACATATTTAATTGTGACTGTCTTTCCTAATGGACTCAATACTTGCATTAAATATAACAGTGGACTGAAGTGCAAATCAAGTTTCTCTCCACAAGACTCAGAGATAAAAGAATTTGAGGCGCCAGAATCAAATAACACATAAACATCTTGATTCAAGAATTTAAATTTACCTCCGATCAACTCATGATCCTCTTCAGCATAGACATCATACAATCTAGTTGGATTGCGCCGCTGTTGTCCACGTGGTTGATTTGATCCTGAGGTTTGTTTCAGACTGGGACAATCTCTAATCCGATGATCTTTAGATCCACATTTAAAGCAACCTCCAGAGTTCCAGTAACATTCCCCAGTATGACTCCGATTACACTTGGGACAAACTTCATTCTTCTTAGTTTCAACGATCATCTGTCTGCGAGCTGGCGGTCTCTGATCTCTGTTTCTGAATTCAGGCTTTCTCTTTCGATTTTGAGGAGTCTCTAGATTCCTCAGTTCAGATTCCACGAACAATGCCCTCTCCATGAGTATATCAAATTTGGTATCCATGAGAGGTGCTACTTTGAGCCTGATGCCAGTGCGAAGACCGTGATTGTCTGAACCTTGTAATATTGTTGTTCTCAGACTGCAAATACAAAGGAGAGAATCTGCCCAGCTCTTGGAACTTCCTCAGATATTCCAGCACAGTCATATTCTCGGTTTGCCTCAGCCTCAAAAATTCATCTTCTTTAGCCATTCGGACAGCGTCAGGAAAATATTGTTGCAGAAATTTCTCTCTAAAACTCATCCAGGTAATGGAGTTTCGTTCCATACTTACTTCCACTGAGGTCCACCAATGCTTTGCATTTCCTTCCAGAAATGGAGTCACCACTGTAACTTTTTCTCCATCGGCAATATTTATAGCTTTCAGTAATTCTTCAATCTTAGTCAGCCATTCCTCAGCCTTCATGGGTCAGTCTCATTTCCAAAATACGGTGGTCGGAGTGCCCGGAATCTCTCAAATTCGGTCCTTCTCTGTTGTTCTGGCTGAGGTGGTGCTGCAACAACATTTTGTTGCAAAACTCCAGCTATAATGCGGCATATGTTTGTGATGTCCACCTCATTCATTGTTCCCAAATTCATATTTGGGTTTCCACCTTCATTTTGGTTCAAATCCTGATTTTGTCCTTCTTCTGAGTCATGATTTGAGTCGTGCTCTTGGCTACCACTCCGATTGCTACTGGTTCTTCCCTCTAGCCATTTGAAATCTTAAATACGAAAGTGAAATTTATCGTAAGATTTGTAAACAAAGAAGATAGATAGTCAAACCTAAAATTTTCATTCTTAAGTCCAAAAGTCTAAATCTCAAGCATATAACAAAGATCTAATCCAAACAAATAACAAAGGTCTAATCCAAACTTATAAGCTAAGGCTCTGATACCAATTGTGACGGCCCGCCCAGACGGGTCGCCCGCCGTGCTCAATTGCTTGAACAAAAGGCTACACTCAATTCAAACTTAATTATCACTTTGAACTTTTGTTTAGCGGAAACGTTTTAATTCTTATCGGATGCTTGACTTAATAATTTTTTACTCGTGACTTTATTTTAGAAAAATTTGGGCAGAGTCTCCTCTTAAAAATTGTGCCATGTGATCTATCAAATCACTACAACCACAATAACAAAAACATAAAATCAAAATAACTAAACCCAACTGAAGTCTCAATATCCAAAAACAAATAAAATCATAATACAGTACTCCATGTCCTCAAAATAAAACATAACCTCTCAACATAATTAAACTTTTCATTTCATAACTAAATATCCTCCGCATCATCTAAGTCTTCAACTCCATTTGTAATATGTCACATTACAGGTAAATGTAAGTTGCAGCATTTTATAGTATGCATAATAAACATTTGATAAAAAGTATTAAAACATCATTTTTCATAATGTGACGAAAAATAATACGATTTCATATCAAAATAACTTTCACACATATATGGTTTAATCCGAGCAGTTAACGGAACTAAATTTCACAAAACGGAATCATAACGGAAATAACTGCACAGTTAACGGAACTAACTTTCGGGCAAAACGAAATGTGTTTCTTTATTCTCGTCGCCAACGAGCCGAAAGTATGCACGTTTTTATCCTCGTCGCAATGCGAGACACAACGAAACGAAAATATCCACAGTTCACAAACCTCAAATCGTATTCACCGAATCAATACAGACATGGCATTTCAAAAGTAGTTTTTCACACACAATAAAATGTTATTCAAAATTCTATTTTTCAACAAAATATATTTCTTATCAAAAATCATCCTTCAAAATAATTCTTGCATGCTTACTATCCAAAAATCATTCAAAAATACACAATATGAAATACTTAAAATATTTGCGGAAAATTGCAACTTCCTTTACGAACCTCAAAGCTTCCTATCAACGTTCAAGCTACAAACCTTCCCAAAATTTCCAATATATCAAGGATTTCCTATTATCCATTTCAACATTATCAAAACAATTTTCATTTAACTTGATTCTAAAACAACCTAACATAACCCTAACTTATGTTATTCAAACTTAGGTTCACTATTCAGATTACCAAAGCCTACAAGTATTTTTTTTTCTACTAAATCAAGAAACAGATTTATATAAACATATGCTCAAGGAATTAACCCAAAATTTTCGAACTCAAATTCTTCGAATTCCATTATCATATTCGAACTTCAATTCCAGAAACATTTTAACGACATCAATTCTTCAAATTATCATATTCGAACTTCATCAAAACCTTCGAACAAATATGAAGTCTTCGAATTCCATCCTTAAAAATTTGTGTTCTTGACAAAAAAATTAACCCAATAAACTCCATTTTAATCCAACTACACTAACCTAGCCATTTTAAATTCGAAAACAGAAATATCAAACATCAAAACATCAAAATTATACATCGAAATTCATACCGATTTTCTACGCTTTCTGCTCAAATTTTGATTTCCTCCCAGACATGCGCTACAGCTCTGATTTGGAGAATTTTCGAAGCTCAAAATCGGAAATTTACGAAGTCTGGAAATTTTCTTTTCGGACTTGAAAACAGACAGGAATTTTTCGGTTTTGTAACTGGGTTCTTGTTGGTAGGCTACTAAATAGAGTGATTGATTCATACCAGTTACAGATGTGGGCAGATTAAGGGACGAAGAGCGATCGGCGTTGTGGAGAGATGAAAGGTGAAGCAAGCAATTAAAACGGACGAACGAAGGTGAAGGAGTGGAGTCTGAAACAAAGAAAATGAAATGAAAATCGTGTTCGGCTTCTTTTTTCAAGATTTCTATAATATATATATTTTTTTAAATGTTATTATTATTATTATTGTTATTATTTAAATTAAAATTTGGACCAATAATTTTCATTAAATTGGGTCATTACACTCTAAACACTTCTTTTTGCACTGTTGAAGGTGCGGCCTGAAGGATAGGCCCTTTCAAGACTTCAAAAAGACGTTCATGGTCCCGAAGCATGCTCATATGTGATCAGTAACAAGTTCCTGATCTGCTCGTTGAAGTCGTCCTGCGACCTCCGCATAGAGACAAAGAGTCCCAAAATCTCGTTCCAGGATCTCCAGGTTTTCCCTGAGATTCCTATCCGTTTGAGGGTGTCGTTAGCAATGTGCCCTCCATCTCGTGTTAAGAAATCTGCAAGAATATTTTTATCAGATTTCACAATAATATCATAATCATAATATTGGCATTCATCCTGTCATCTAAAAAGTCTAGCCTTTTTTGGTTTTTGATTCAATTTTATTTTTCTGAAAAGACTTTACACTAGTATTATCTATTTTTAAGATAAATTTATTTGCAAGTAAAAATAAAGGCCATTTTAAAAGCCTTTCGAACTGCAAAGAACTCATTCTCGTTGATGTGTCATCTGATAACTTCGCTGTTATCAAATAGCCCACTGCAATATCTGCATGACACTTCTCCTTCTGGTGTGACTTTCATGAGGACTACAGCCAACCAATGATCACTGCATCTGTGTATAATACCAGTTCATCCTCGTTGTTTGGTATTGCAAGCTTTGGTAGTTACCTGCAAACCACCTTCAGCTGTTTGACAGCTTGTCTGTGATCTTCATTCCACTCAAACTTAACATCTTCTTGAGTAGTGGACTGAACACCTTCCTGTAGTTTGCTAGATTGTTGATAAACATCCCAACAAAATTAACAACTCCTAAAAAACTCTGAAGTTGTTTTAAATCCTTGAGGTCATCCGGATATCCTTGTACTTTTTCAACAATATGATTTTGCAGGATGATTCCAGATTCGTCGATCTCGATTCCAAGGAATTCGATCTGTCTTGTAGCAATCACTGCTTTCTTTTCAGAAAAAGAAAGCACTAATCCTTCCTTGTAACAAACGTCTGAAAAGATTTCCAGATGTTTAAGATGTTCTTTCATGTTTTTGACGCTATGAGGATGTCGTCAATATAAACGAACATGAAGCTGAAGTAATCCTTGAACAGATTATCCATCTTTCTTTGATATATCTGGGGAGCATTTGCCAATCCCATTGGCATAACATTCCAGATATAATATCCTTGTGGTGTGGAGAATGCTGTAAACTTTCTGCTTGCTTCCTCCATTTTAATCTGGTAGAACCCAGACTTGCAATCAAATTTAGAAAACACTTTGGCAGTCTTGATGCTATTTACCAAATGTTCTCTGCTTGGGATAAAACATCCATCAAACTCCAAGATTTCGTTGATCCCTTTATAGTTGATCACCGATCTCGGCTTTCCTCGTTTAATTTCTCCATCATTTCGAACAAGTCTTGGACTGCTGTATGGAGAAATACCTGCTGGGATTAACTTAAGGTCAAAATGTTCCTTAAGTATCATCTGCATATTCATCCGATCTTCCATATTCATGGGGATTGGTCTGAATCTGACAAACTCATTTTTTTTCCGTCTTTCACCTTCAAAGTAGCTTTGAGTTCATTCTTGTTCCACCATGCTAGTGGATCATCGTTGTAGTTCCTCCGAATTTTCCTTTTTATATCCTCTAGAGTAATTCGCTCTTCAATGGTAGTTTCAGGTTGTGTAACTTCTTCTTGTAATGCCTTTTTTAATAGCAACAGGGTTTCTAGAGTCACTTCTTCCTCATCCTATTCCCTGAAAGACATAATGTTAACCCAGTCAAAAGTTTGAGAATCCTTTTCACTAGGACCTTGTTGTCGAAACTGAAGAATTGCTTATCCAAATTTTCGCTGATCCTTCATCTTTGGGTGTCAAAGTTTTCCTTCATCACCACACTTGCTGCGGAAACTAATAGGGAATTTTCTGTGAAACACCTCCCGTAGTCTTTGCACAATAATCTTATGATCACAAAGGGTTGTGAAAATAAGTCTCCTGATCTCGTTCTCCTGTGAACCTCTTGAATGTCTGTAGGAAATTGTTTCCTAACAGCATATATGCGCATGTATCATGGAATAAAATAGTGGAGTTTTGACTTTGTACCATGGGGTACCACCGCCTGCTCCGCCGATAATAATTTTCGCTCCTTGGATTCCTTCATTAAGAATAAGGATTCTCTTGGAAAAGTCTCTTTCGGCAATGGCTGGTAATTTCTCACCAACTTCTTTGGGGAATATATCTCGCCTGGTAGTACATATTCCAGCTTCTGAATCTATGTAGGCTGTAAAATAGTCTGCCCGGTACTTCTCATATAACATCCCAACGGAGATGTATATTGAGAATGGACTGGTGGTCATCGAATACGTATCTCTTCCGTCAACCGTGAATTCCATTCCATCTTGCAATCTTTCCAAGGTTTATGTTCCTCGAGAAATCCAATCCCTAGAGTAAGCTGTTCTGGGATGGTTGTTGCAAATAATATAGAACATCGCAGGGGAAGATATTGTTCTTCTCGGTGATGTCGAAAACTATCTGCACTTCTCTCCAGCCTTATGGACATTTCAGTTTTCCTATTGTTTGAATACATCAGGAATTTTCTGAATTCTGCTTGAGGCTGCCTTCTGTTTTCCCCGAATAGTTGCTGATTACCTATCCTGTTGGAAAGACATCCTTCTTGGCCGATCATATGGCTCCTGCTTCTATTTAGAACAGGTTGATCTTGTAACCTTATGTCGATCTCTCCTATTGTCGGAGTATCAATGATGTCCGTCAATACTGCTTTAGCGATCTTCGAAGATTCTGGGGACTTCGATGAATTCCTTTCTCAAGAATACCTCGGAATGATGAGTATTCGAGAGTGCATATGACACCTAGTAGGTGATCCGAGTAAGGTCTGTTCCCTTCTTTCATCAAATCTTCTCTTTTAAAATCTTGATAAAGAGTGAGAACTTTGTTGAAGTATCGATCTCCTAAATTGTATCAATCTAAATTGTATGCAATCCTCGGATATATGTTGAAGGCCATCTTTCCTGCATACATATTTCCTGCCACTGCTCCCAAACAAGAATCTTTGAGGTTCGGGATTCTCTTGTCAAAGATTGCCAGGTTGAGGGTCGAATCAATTCCTTCCTTGAAAGTTGCCTTGATGATTACTCTAATGGCTCCAATATGAATCAATGAAAGCGTGTTAGCAACTTCTCTTTTGACCTTGTTCTTAATCTCCTCGATTTCTCTGTAGGGGATTAGCTGCATCTCAATTTGGTTTCCCGTGAATTCCATCGGATAGCAAATTCATCTATTGTAACCTTATGGATAATCTGATGCTTCCTGCTTCGAAGACCAATCATATCCATGGCTTCTCCATCGCTCCAATTGTAAATCCATCATACATTTGAAGCTTTGGTTCTTCCTTCAAGATTCTCATAAGAGTTTTATGAGAAACAGTGGTATGAGAGAAAAACCCCGACGACTCTTCTCTGATCACGTGTTGAAGAACTCTCATTCACTCTGATTCTGATCTGGATTCACCTCCATCAGAATATATCTCTTATTCGTAGATGCTTTCATCTGAGGGAATATCCTCAAATTGATACACATGTACCAAATCCTGAAAATAGACAGCATCCTCAAATTCTTTGGTATGCTCGAACTGTCTTACTCCTCAGCTTTGGTTTTCTAGACAATCTATAGAGATATGTCCTCTTGCTCCGCATGTCCAGCAGTTACAATCTTTGAAACTCTCATTTGCACGAGTATGTGTGCGTCTGAATGTTCTTTTCATTGGTGTTCTGCTAGAACTAGCTTGATTAGAACCTGTCGACGAGATTCTACTCCTTGTTGGTCCTGATCTTTGCCCCGATCTAACTTTGGGCTTTCTCTTGCTTTGACCAGAACTTTCTAGGCCTCCATGAAGACCTACTCTTCTTGAACTATTTCCTCGGGCATATGGATGACTTGTGTTTTTTTTCATCTTTCGCCTTTGTGGGTAGTTTCCAATGATTATAGTGATATCATTTCCCGTACAGCAAAGAGGAGATATTTTGTTGATTCCTCTGAGCTTCTTGAAATTCTTCTAAAGCTTTGCTTGGTAGCACCGCTCCGTAAGCTTTACTTTAAGAAATGACATTCTCGTGGACAGTGTCTCGATTGCATGATGTGTATACTCATAGATAAGCATTTCTCTCCATGGGCTTGGAATTTTGGCAAAGAACAGCTCTGCTGCATCTTTTTCCGCTATCTTTGCCTTCCATCGATACTCTGTAGAGAGTTTGATGTACTCGTCTATATAACAAATGTCATGTAGTTCTAGGCTAATTAGAGGTTATCTATATTTTTTAGCCTTCTCTTCCTCCATTCCTTCGAAGTAACTTACTCCAACGAAACAGATTTTAAAGAATTTCGCCATCTTGTCCACGATATCTTTCAGGGACTCTCGCCGGCTAAAACTTCTTCCTTGGTACCTGGATCTCCCATATCCTAGGGAATCTTGACTGATCTTCCAGACTCATTTTAAGAAGTAAATGAATCCTTCTTTACTTAGATCAAGCGTTCATGCTGCTATTCTCATTGCTCATGCTGAAGCTAGGGGTGCTTATTGGCTTGACCCGGTCCGGACCGAAACCGACCGGTTCCGGGTCCGTTAAGGACGGAACCGGTCTGATCCGGTAAGGAACCGGATCGGGTCCGATTTCGGTTCCACCGGTTCTGGGTTGGACCGGTTCCAACCCGGAACCGGTATTTTAGAATTTTAATTTTTTTTTCGAAAAATTAAGGTATAACTTGTTGTGTGGAGGATTCGAACACGCAACCATCACCTTCTACTCTATAACTCTAACCAATTGAGCTAATGGGCCTTTGTGTTTGTAAACTAACATCAAATATATTTATCTATATTTAAAAAATTTATTTTTTTAAAATTAACGGATCCGTTCCGGTTCAACCCGGACCGGATCCGTTTAATCCGAACCTGTAAGATACCAGTTCCGGAACGGTAGAACCGATCCGGACCGGTTCGGAACCGGTTCCGGACCGGTTCGGAACCGGTTAGTCCGGTTCCGGTTTCGGACCAGACTACCGGTCCGGTTTCAGACCGGGTCCGGATCGACCCGGTCCGATAAGCACCCCTAGCTGAAGCCCATTCATCAATAAGAACTTCTCTATTTTTTTAAATCCAAGATATCCGTGTTGAGCATGAGTCCATATGGAATTGTATCTAACTGAGATTTCCCGTAGGGCGTCTGATGTATATCTGGCCTTCGGAAACGGTTCCTTGTTCCAACTGGGGGATCCAAAGTTGCTGAAGAGAAATCTTCCCTGTGCGGCATACTTTGATCTCCTCCTTCGGGTGGATTATGTGACCCGAAACTCTCTTGTGGTGGAGGCCTTTGTACAAGCTCTCATGTCTTGAATTCTACGAGATTTAATCCCGCAAATGAATCAGTAAGATCACGCAGATCTTCCAAGTTGATTCTTTCCATTACTTTGTGGGAAGTAATGGCTCTCCTCGTAGGACTGCAATCATTTTTTCAGTCACTGACAAAGGCCTTCGGACCTCATCCGCTTTCCATTTTTGGTGTAAAAGGGGTTCTGTTCCTTAAGATGGTGGCAACCATCCTTCGTTCCTTCTTCCTGCCGGACTTGCCTTGATTCCAATTCCTTACTAACTCGGTTTTGAACATCTTGAAGGTTTTCAAGAATCTCCTTCTGATGTTTAATCATAATCTCAATCTGACTCTGAATCTGATGGATCTGTGCAGGGACATGGTATTGAAGGTAGCCATAACGCTGCACTGTCTTCTGAATCTCTCTAAGATCTTTGGATATCTTAGAAGAATCTGGCTTGATTTCTCGAAAGGTTGGTTCTCCCATCCTAATCATCTGGTCCGGACCCTGTCGGATCATTGGGGTCTGGAACAATGTCCTCGTGTTCAGGATGATCATCTTCCTGATGTTATGGTAACTGGAACTGTAGTTTGAGGTTCACTTGATGAAGCCTCTTAGCCATCCTTTCCATTTCTTGTGATGGTTTATGCCTGGTGTGCATAAACCTGTTCCTCGTAAAAGTTTCCACTTATGGTTGAAGCATTGAGCTTCTGCCATATGCTTCTGATTTAGTGCTTCCAATTTCTGGAAGTACCACATGTATGAATGACACTTCGAACATTCGTTCGGGTCCATAATTTCTTGAATTGTCCCCTCCGTATAGGTTACAATTAATATTCAAGATATTATTATAGTATTTCCAGAATAAACATAGGCTCTGATACCATTTTATGCCAATGATCGTGAAAAATGGGGACTTGTAAAAAGACGACGTTAAATTTTACTTCTTTATAATATGAGGATATAAAAGATAATTATATATTATATATGGGGCTTCTTTGTAATTTAAACAAAAGCCTAAGGGATAGAATGCAACATATCAAACTATTGAGGGTAAAAAGTCATCTTAAAACACCTAATTGATTGAAAATTTTGAAATTGAACCTATTTCAAATAAATTGTTTCCAATTTGGCTTTTATGCACTATTCTCAAGACTAGTAGATTTGTGTCCCAAAGTGTACTTCCTTATAATTTCCCCATATTAAAAAATCATCAATTCATGTATATAGATATAGATAATACGAAACAAAATTAATGAGCTAAAGATCGTAGAATACAAAGTGTTCTTGTGATATCCGAAAATTCTTTGTGTTAATCCCGAAGTGATTATGATCCTTAATGGATTTTAATTGTAGTAATTATGAGAAATTACAGTGTTGAGACTCCCCTCCCGATGATTTTATTCCGGTATCGGGGTCGTTAGGCCCAAGTGTTGAGATTTATTCTCATTAAGTGATAACATTGGAATTGTGTGTATAATGGGATATGGAGTCTGGAGAGCTTTGGATTGAGGTTTGGTAATGAAAATAGCGAATGCGAGATAATTATTGAACACATATGA
>CAJQUN010002514.1:0-25706 GCA_907163345.1 Haberlea rhodopensis | reverse complement strand
GGAATCGAATTCAATAGTAGCAAGCTTTGTCCTCATCCTCGAGTTTCACATCTATGCTCTCAAGATCGTCAATGATCTTGTTGAAGTCATCAATCTGTACCGAGACTGATTTTTCTTCGGTCGTCTTGAATGAAATAAAGCCTTACTTCATGAGAGTCGATTAGCCAAAGTTTTCGTCATATACAGCGCTTTAACTTTGTCCATACGCGCT
Organism: Haberlea rhodopensis; assembly: GCA_907163345.1. Classification (NCBI taxonomy): domain Eukaryota; kingdom Viridiplantae; phylum Streptophyta; class Magnoliopsida; order Lamiales; family Gesneriaceae; genus Haberlea; species Haberlea rhodopensis. Next base: position 25,495 of record CAJQUN010002514.1, on the reverse strand, counting down.
TGCCGACTTTTTCATCGCCACTTCTCGGAGCGCCTATCACCAAGGCTCAATATTATTGAACTATGAGCCTTGTCTAGGAGATCCGACTTTCTTTTTCAGATAGGTGGCAAGGAATGCGTCGCTTACTTTCAATGCGTCTACCGTTCCTTGTTGCACCAAGATGTTCGCATCTTGATTTTTCATAATCCCAAAATCGTTCTGTCCAGAAAACTTCTCTATATCGAACTTGGTGGATCCCATCGTCGTGGATTCGTTTCTACGGACGTCGCTAATTGTTATGAATTCTCGACCCTATCCGATCACACCAATCCTATTCAATATATCTATGTTCTTGGCAATGAACTCCACGTTCAAAAACCAAGAATTAATTTCTGGTAATACAGCTTAGATGCATCTGTCCTAAACTATAATCTGACTTTTGGTGCAAGAACGATTTGTTACCATTTAAATCTTTTCAAGATTTCGTCTGAACACACAACCTTTATTGTGTGCACCTTGAATTTAATTCAACTTCCTTAATCAGATTTAATATCAACCAGATTGCACCATAAGCAAATGAACACAATCATCAAACTCAAAGCCACATGACAGAACAAATTACAGTAAGAAAACAAAAGTGATTTTTGCGAAGTGACTCACGCACGCTAACCACAAGCAGCAGCACCAGAATATTTCTCTAAAAGAACGACCGTAAATCAATGCAAAATTTACGGAAAAACAGCAAGATAACAGGGAAGAAAATAACACCGGATATACGTGGTTCGACAATCTTTTCAACCTAGATCCACGGGCGGGGGGACGATTCCATTATATTTAAAGGTCTCGAAGATAATAGTTGGAATCTACGATTGGAGCAACAAAATCCACCAAAAACGAGATTAATTAAAAGGAAAGGAAAACCAAAATCCACCCAAAACGAGATTAATTAAAAGGAAAGGAAACAGAAAGAAGAAAGCACACATTGTCGAAGCAAAGCTTCCATAAATCTCATGCAACCTTAGTTTGAATCATCTCTTTCAATATAATATCATAAACGCGAATATTGTAATTGAAGAACCAAATGTAAATGGGAAAGGTAAAATGTGGTATCATCTATACAACACGCTCTATAAACATTGTGTTCAATGCTGGAATTTTATGGTTATACTAATACATTCAGCGTACCAGCGCTGGAAAATTCAAACATCGTACACTATAACTGTACCACGGGAAATCTCCGGGAAATTAATGACAGATACTTTCATCGATTCGTCGTACCATTTCCTGCCCAAATCATCCTCTCACCTCAAGAAATCAGCCCATTCTTTTCCTCCTTAATCCTCTCCAAAACCCCATCAAGAGCAATATCAAAAGCATCGTTAAAATTCTGAATCTCCCATTTGGTTTCGCATAAATTATCCTTGGTATTGTCTCTATAACCTTCTCCCTTTTCTTTTCAATCTCATCCTTGCTGTAATTCATCAGAACTTGCTTAATCGACGTCCCATTTCTCACTTTTTCATGATCTATAAAAACAGAGTAACTCTCTGGATCACCGGGCAAGAACCATTCATACTGTTCGTAAGCAGTCCTCTTCCAGAAAAATACTGGCACGGAACCCGCCACCATACAATCAAACACGGATCTTCGTGTTAAACTATCTCCCCTCGGCTGCAAGCAAAAATCTGAACTCAATAATGCCTTCAAAATCACCCAAGAATCAGTTGAACACTGGCTCACTGCGCAATCCACGAACTGGCAAAAGGGGGATTCATTGCGACAGTAATTTAACAGAATTCCTCTGAAATCGTTGCTGACCCATTCGCGGGTGGCTCCGACGAATGTGAATAGGCTTGTGCGATTGTAGTTTTTCACGAAATCTTGCCATTCGTTGAGGTTGTCCCTGTTTTGGGGTGGAATCCGGTGGGATAGGGTACACTTACATCCTGTTCGTCTTCTGGGGCTTTCTCTATGATGAATCGGTTGACTTTCCTCATCGCCGCCATGTTCAGAAAGCTTGAGCCCCAGGTTTTACCCGGATCAGTCATCCGCCGGAAATCCCATGTGATTCTGCCTATAGTCAAAAAATGATCGGACCCGTTGAATTTCTTCCAGTAATTTTGTTTTCTGATTTGTTGCAGCATCATTTTGCAATGCCAGTCCCTTTTGGCGGTGTCGTTCATCCATAGAAATTTCCCCACCGCCAGGCCGGCGTAGAAAGGAATGTAGAACGCCGTAGCCGACCCTGGATCCGTCGTCCGGCATTTATGCTTCAGGATCCGATGGTGAAATATTAATTCTATGGAGAACTGGTTGGTGTGGTACCATGATTTGAAGAGATTATCCGGCAGGAACCGGCGGAGCTCAGAGGCAGCTCCGCCGTATCCATGGTTGGTTATAATGCCACACTGCCAGTTCCAGGGATCTAACTCCGTGCAATTGGGCAACACCAAATCTCTGTTGAACATGGAGGGAAGATCGTAGGCGTAAATTCTACCCAACGGGCATTCTTCCGTTAAGGGAGGGGGAGGAGAGTCGGATTCGGGCTGAGTAGCATTAATTAAGATAGGCAATTGCAACGGGAAGTGGGTTACGACGGCGGTGCGGTCAGGAAAACAGGGCGTTGGGGTTCGAACAAATGAAATAACAAGAGCTTGGATCCAGAGAAAAGAGTATGAAGAGCCAAAAACGAGGGTGCGAAGAAAAATGGGAGCAGACAAAATTCACAGTATTTTTGAAAAAACTGAAGGTTCTGGCGGAGGTTTCTTTAGGGTTTGGCCTTCGGGAGTGTACGCAGGAACCATTACTTAACTGTAGAAGCTGTGGAGACGAAGGGAGACTGTGTGGAATTGAAACGAAAAGGGGAGATGGAGAAATGAAGCTGATATGGAGTCTAATGAGATTATCACCGACAGGCGACACTGCGGAATTGAATTAGTTTGGGGGGGGTTATATTTTAAATACTTTATTACAGTGAAATATATATATATGATGTCATATGACATATTAGTTTTTCGATTAAAATCCTCTGTAATTATCGAACATCAGTATCAGAGCATAATGTATTCAAACAGAGATATCCGAGCACAAGTATATCCGAACACTATCAAACCATATTAGGTATACGGTCAAAGAATAGCGGAAGACCCGGACCTAATTAACAAATCAATCGGCGGAGATAAACGTGCAATAATGGAGCGCGGATATCTCGGACACACTTGCCCCAATAACGCTACAATCGGAAGAGGTCGTGTTTCGGATTCCCACGAGCTAATCACCGGGATCAGCCCTATAAATACATACTTATGGTCTCATTGAGGAGGGAGGGACTTTGGACGCAAAAAAGACTCCGAAGAGAGCATATTTAGTCTGTTCGGACATTTCTCTTATTTTTTTTGATATTCTTGTTTAAGAGTTTGATATTCGTGTTGTGTCAAAGTCCTGTAACAAATCCATTTATTTATAATAAAGAATTTATATTGGACGATATCTCGTGGTTTTTCATTCACCTTGAGGGTTTTCCACGTAAAAAGTGTGGTGTCTTTTGTTTATTTTTCACAAACACTTAGTTCTACGGAACACGAAAGATATGAATCACATCATTGGCTCCATCTGTTTGAAATTTGGGCAAAGACGTTGAAGAAAAGAATTTCTTTGCATAGATCAAAGAAAGGAAATATTGTTAGAAGCAAATGTCGTGCGCAAGGTTCAAGGGTGAATATATCAAACCCCCTTCATATTCGTCCCCGGTGCACAAAGGAGGAGGAGATGATGTGGAATCATCTCAAAGTGTTCCTCAAACATTTCCTACGGGGGGAATGCCTATGGAGTAATTAGCTGAAGTACTTGCCAGAACTATGGGGGACGTCATGAAGCAATTTATGACTCATCCCCAGCCAGATAGAACCACTAAAGATGAAGAATATTGGCTTCTTCAAAGGGGCTGAAAGCGGAAACGAAGGAGGTCAAGGATCTCCCCAGTCGATGGGCGAGGAAGGTGATAAAGCTTTACACCATCAGATGGAGGATCTAAAAGACGAGTTGCAAACGATGCGCAACAATATGGAGGGACGTATCTATCTAGTGGGTAAACCGAAGACAAACACTTAGTAAATTTTTCATTAAGGGGCAATTACCTTGGTAAAAGAAGTGGCGAAGTCATTCACCAAGTTGCTGAAGACCAACTCCCGAGATATTTGTGGTCGGGAGAGTTGGGGCAGAAGTAGAGGATGGATTGGGAAACTTTGGGTCTTGTTTTTTTCAGGGGGGACGTGGGGGAGAGTACCCAACTTGGTATGTGGTATCTCGAGGTGGGCCGATGATCACTTGGATCACCATGAGTAGGTAGGTGAGAAGAGGCTCGGGTATGGGAGGAATGGTTGAAGAAGAGGCTTTCTTGGTGTGTGTGTGGGGGGGGGGGGGTCGAAGAAGAACCCAGGCCCTCGGGGTTGCTCTTTTGCGAGGTCGATGAGCCAGTGCCTCCTCCTCCTCTGGTGAACCCATGATGTCAACGACTGGAGAGGTAGGAGGAGCAGGGTAGGATCAGCGGAGGGAGTTGGAGGAAGAAGAAGAGTGGATCCCGATGCTTGCCCTGAAGTAGCTTGTCCTTTCTTAGACTTAGCTTTCAAGTTCTCGGCCATCCTAACCTTCTCATTTTTGTCTCTAAAAGAACATACATAAGTTAGTCCAAGCAGGCTAGTCAAAATATATAAACAAGTAAGAGTGCTCAGAAACGCTCACCGAGGGGAATTTTCAAGGATGCACCCTTCGGGCTCAGCAAGAACAAGTATAACAGTCCGTCGTCAATCAGCTCCGCCAGATTATTGCACTGATCACCAAGTTTACGACGAACCGACATATATGGTTCATTCTCAAGGTGCCCTTGATTGATTTGCCCTGCGGGAGATTTTCTCTCCACTCCATGGGACAATCCCTGGACTGGAGTAGACGAGCAAAAAAGTAGAATTTTTCCAATTCTTTATTGATGAGGGTAGTTCTTGAGGAAACCAACACCCGTTCGGGAAGTAAATAAAAAAGCCCGATCTCTTTCTTATTCAACTGAAAAAATAGTGAAAGAGTTTGGGGTTAGGGGTACAACCCAGAGTTGAGAGGACTATGAAGAAGCCGGCCAACAGTCTATAACTGTTGGGGAATAATTGGCTGAGGGAGATGGCAAAATAAGAGGCCACTTCAACAAAAAAAGAGGGGACGGGAAATGAATGCCCCATCAGAGTTGATCTAAATAAAACGAAAATAGCCCTTAGGGGCAGATGAGGGCGATATCCTGAAGGGGGAGCAATAATGAAGTCCCGTCAGAAATCTCCCATTTGGTACGAATGCTGGAGAGATGCTGGTCCGTCTGGATCCTGGATTAAAAAATTTCAAACCAGGGGACCTTAGCTGTCACCAAGTTTTGTTCTATAGCAGCCCGCTCTTCCTCTTTGCGAGCAGCTGAACAACTTGAAGAGCTTAGAGTAACCTCGCTATCCGGGGAGGATGAAGGTAGATGAGGAAGAGTTGTAACTCTTTCCTCAGTTTGGGTGTCAACATCTCTATTTCTCAAGGAGGAATCATCCGAAGAGGAAGTCATACTTGGTAGGTAAATGCTTGAAAAGCCTGAAGATACGTTGCTCGGTCGTCTGATGCTAGCTCGGAAGCATAATGAAGCAAATTAAAACAAAAGAGTGGGGGAGTGACATGGTATTTATAGGGGGACCATGTGAAAAGTTGTCAAATCCATGCCGTCCAAAATAAGTTGAATGGACGGTCGCAGATGTGCCTCGGGAAACGAAACATCGCGCGACGTTTTGAAAATTTTTGAGCGGCAAAAAAACCCCGAACAGGTCAAAATTAGGATTTTACCGAAGACGATAAAACAAGACTTCAATATTCTCATCTTGCTTTACTTCAGGGGTGAGGTGATGTCGTGTGACATATTAGTTTTCTCGGGTAAAATCATCTGTAAGTACCGAACAGCGGTATCCGAGCACAATGTATTCAAAACAGAGATATCCGAGCACAAGATATCCGAGCACTATCAACCCTGCTCGCTATACCGGTCAATGAATATCGGAAGACCGGGACGTAACTAGCAAATCAACAGACGGAGATAAACGTGCAATAATGGAGCGCGGATTTCTCGGACACGCTTGCCCCAATAATGCCGTGAGCTAATCACCGGGATCAATCATATAAATACATACTTATGGTCTCATTGAGGAGGTAGAGGCTTTGGATGCAAGAAAAGACTCCGAAGAGAGCATATTTAGTTTGTTCGATTATTTCTCTTATTTTTTTGATATTCTTGTTGAGGAGTTTGATATTCGTGTTTTGTGTCAAACTCCTGTAACAAATCCATTTTTATAGTAAAATTGCCTTATTTAGGGGTCTGATATATTTTTCAGTAATAACTATGTTCTGAGAAATATATCATGTAATTTAGTTGGGAGGAGTCAAGTAAAAATAAATTAATGCTCAATTAAATTCCTACTTCAGTTTAAAAATTTAGATTTCTGCACGTTTGAAAACATAATGCGAATCGCGAAGATTATTATCTCAATTAGCTTGATCTTTTTTTTCTTCAATGAAAAAATATTTATTTGATTCAGTTTCTTCAATACTATATCAAAGAAAGAAAAAAAACATACTGTGACCTGCTATTGATAAAATAATATTAGCTAAAAGTTTGATTTGGCGAGCCAAAATTTCATCATGCCCCTTCAGATCCGGGAGATTGAGGAGGAGGTAATTACTCCAGTTATTTCGGGGGTATAGTTGATTAAAATAATAATTATTTATGATCAGCCCATTTTAACTTCTAAAAAATTGATAGTGATCACCGAAAAAGTATAAAGTTAATGTTATTATATTGTCAGAACAATTTTCATGTTAAATTTATAAAAATTTTGATAATAATAATAATTGTTGTTGATAAAATAGTTTCCATAAAATTTGTCCATAAATATTGTTAGCTCAAAAAAACACCAGTAATATAAATTAAATAAGGCACAAGATTTTTATGTGGAAACCCCTCAAATCGAAGGAAAAAACCACGGAAGCTAGTCCAATATAAATTTCACTATCATAACAAAGAGTTATAATATTTTTTGTACAATGAAATGGTAAATAAAGTGAAGAGAAAATGGTGTAAAAATGGTTGTTTGGTGTAGCATCATTGATGAAGTCGCTCCCCCAAACCATTGACCATTCTCTCTTTTTTATATAGGAAAAGAAAGTCCAAGTAATAATTTTCATCTGAATGTCTTTACCATGCTTTTGCCCATCATGTCCCTTCATTGAAAATTGAAATATGAGGTGGCACCTTGCATGTGTGTACATGTATTATTCCCATATATAACACTAGCATCCCTCATAGTCGAGCTAGAGTGCAGCTTGTTGTCTCGACTCCAGTATTAGGCTAGAATTATCTTTGCGTCCTTCTTGGAATTTCTGAATTTTGATTGTTAAATACATCCAAAATAAAGCCATAATATAACACTTCACAAACACTCACTGATATGGACTGAGTTCCAAGAACTGAATTGATCCGAGGTGTGGAGCTTATCACTGTAATATAGTGTGTAATTGGTATAATCATGGCGACGGAAGCCTCTTGTATTCTACTCGGCTTTACGATAGTATGTCTGATGAAATCTCTAAAACATCGGTGTTCGGTACACCAATGGCAATGGGAGCTCGGCATAACCATATTTGTACACACTTGGCGTGAGGTGGACATGAATCCTGAATTGACTGAGGTGATCGATAATGTTGAACTGACCCGAACTGCTGACAGGGGAGACTAAGACTGAGATGACCGAGTCTGAACTGATAGCTGGACTGGCTGAGATAAACGAGCATCATCACAAAAAGGTAAAGTCATCCCGAAACTGCCGATACTGACAAAAATGAATCAATAGACATCCCGAGCTAGTAAGACCCTGAGTAAATAAAGCTCGTTATATCCGAGTTAATTAAAGGAGGCTTAGTTGACTTCATGAGTTAAGGAACATCACAAACTAATAAAATTTATTAGGACGCCATAATAAATATGCCAAGCACGTAAAGCTCGTCCAAACTCCAGTTATAAATATCGTGAGTTGATAGAGCTCGTCTGAATTTCGGAAATAGGAAATATCCGAGCAAATAAAGCCCGTACGAACTCCAATACATACATTCCAAGCTAATAAGATCTTGAGCAAATAAAGCTCATTATATCCGAGTCAATGAAATATATCCGAACTCTCATAACTCTCACGAAGTTGATACTGTATCTCATCCTTCCCTCGCCTCATTCATATGCCAACACTTCCTCAGCTCATTGTGTAAGTTAAACCCTCCCTCGCCTGATTTTATTTAAGCCACCCTCACCCCATTCTGTATGTTAGCCCTCACTCGCCTCTTTCTGTATGTTAAGCTCTCCCTCGCCTCAGTCTGTATGTTAGCCATCACTCGCCTCATTCTATATGTTAAGCCCTCCCTCGCCCATTTTGTATGTTAAACCCTCCTCGCCTCATTCTGTATTTAAGCACTCGCCTCATTCTGTATGTTAGCCATACGTCGCCTCATTTTGTATGTTAGCCATCCATCGCCTCATTCTGTTAGTCTCATGCTCTCATATTTTTCTCATCTCATGCTATCATGCTCTCATATTCTTCTCATCTCATGCTCTCAGATACTTCACATCTCATACTCTCATGCTCTCAGATTCTTCTCATGTCATGCTCCCAGATTCTTCTCATATCATGCTCGCATGCTCTTAGATTCTTCTCATCTTATGCTCTTGGATTCTTCTAATCGCATGCTCTTAGATTCTTCTCATCTCATGCTCTCAGATTCTTCTCATCTCATGCTCTCAGATCATTATTATTCTTCTTCTTTTATATTTAATAATTTTCTTTGCCCAATGCCAAACTAACCAAGACCAACCTGAGGAGGCCGAGACAAGGCCTAGGCATGAGGCCGAGTTGAGGCCAATGCATGATGCCGAGTTGAGGCCTAGGAATGAGCGCCGTGATGATGCCTAGGTATGAGGCAGAGGTGAGGCCAAGGTACGAGGCCGAGTGTAGGCCAACGCATGAGGCCGAGATGAGGCATAGGAATGAGGCCGAGATGAGACAATAGTATGAGACCGAGTTGAGGCCGAAATGAGGCCAAAGAATGAGGCAGAGTTGAGGCCAATGCACAGGGCAGATCTAGTCTCCCCCACCCCCCCAAAACAAAAAACAAAACAAATTTAAATGGAAAAAAAAAAATTGTTTTTTTTTTAAAAAAAATTTTTTTTTTTTTTTAAAAAAATTTACCCTTATTTGTCAAAAAAAATGTACACCCCAAATTTTTTTTAGCCCTTAAATATAGAAAAAAATTTCGCCCCCCCCCCCCCCCCCAACTTTTTTCTGGTTCGCCCTTGCCAATGCATGAGCTATGGCCGAGATGAGGCCAATGCTTGGGCCGAGATGAGACCTGGTTGAGGCCAATGCATGAGGCCGATGAGACCTAGGTTGGTCCCCTACCCTGCCGATGCCGATTACCCCGGCCCCCACCCAAGAGGCCCGGCAGATGACCTGGACTCTTCCCCCTGGGTGAGCTCCCCCCCACCACGGAGTTCTTCAGCATGCCTGTGGCTATCATGATGATTCTGCCGGGGAATGAGGCGTGATGGCCAATGCTTGAGGCCCGTAGAGTGAATACTTAAGAGCGCTGAGTTGAGGAATACCTACCCATGGAGATATGAGGGATATGATGCGGCCGAGATGGCTATGGATGCCAGAGGAGGAGCCATAGTGATGAGGACCGTAGTCTGAGGGCTCTTTATAGCTCCATGAGGAGGAGCGGAGATGCAGATGCTGAGTCTGTAGGAGGTATGAGTTGCTCTAGAGGATGGACTGGGATCGACTCGAGCTTTTAGATGGCTGGTTTCTGAATCTGAATGGGATGAGTCAACTAGGAGGCTTCTAAGGGTATGTCCGGTCTCCTGAGATGAGCTCCATCGAGCTCTAGGGATGAAGCTCCCAGGGATGATGATGAGCTCTCAAGGATGAGCCCAAGGGACGAGCTCGCACGGGATGAACTCCAGGGATGATGAGTTCCCAGGGGATGAAAAGCCCTCAAGGAATGAGCTCTCAGGGGATGGCTTCTCAGGGGGATGAGCTCCCAGGGGATGCCTTCTCAGGGGGATGGTTTTCATTTAAAGAGAATGACAAGAAACAACAGTAAATGTTAAATTAATGAGATTTCATAATAGCAAGCACATTTCACAAATGTACAACAGATATAATATGATGAGGTATTCATCTTTCTTGGCAAACATGTATTCCTCTACCAATCACACAATAATTATAATGTAATTAAGCATATATAGTAATAGTTATTTGGTGTAGACCAAGGATGAGTCATCTCTCCTTAAGCTCAATGTTCCCAAGACGGGCCAATGACTCACAATGTTACACTAACATAAATAAATGAGACCAGATTTCTCTAAGTGGAAAACATCTAAATTGACGATATGAGGACATGGAAAGATTTTTCTCTTAGAAAAAACCCCCTCAAATTCGAAGGAAAAAAAACGGGGCCTTATTGAGTCCATTTCGTTATAAATTCCACCATTAATATTATATATCAAAGAGTTACAATATTTTTTACACAATAAAATGGTAAATAAGTGAAGAGAAAATGGTGTTGTAATGTTGGTGTTGTAGCATCATTGATAAATTCTCTCCCAAACCATCGGTCATTCTCTCTTTTTATATAGGAAAAGAAAGTCCAAGTAATGATTTTTATCTGACATATTTTACTATGCTTTTGTCCATCATGTCCCTTCATTGGAAATTGAAATATGAGGTGGCACCTTGCATGTATGTACATGTGTTATTCCCATATAGAAACACTAGCATCCCTCCTAGTCGAGCTAGAGTGCAGCTTGTTGTCTCGACTCCATTAGTATGCAGAATTATCTGTGTGTCCTTCTTGGAATTTCTGAATTATGATTGTTGAATACATCCAAAATAAAGCCATAATATAACACTTCACAAACACTCATAATGATATGGACTGAGTTCCAAGAACTGAATTGATCTGATGTGTGGAGCTCTCACTGTAATAAAGTGTGTAATCGGTATAATCATGACGACGGAAGCCTTGGTATTCTCCTTGACCTTACGATAGTATGTCTGATGTTCGGTATGTAGGAATCCAACAAGCAAGTACGCAGCAGAAATAAATTTTGGATTCCTAACCGAGGACCTATACAAAGTATTCATATCGGAATGTAAATGAGTCTTACCCTTGTAGCGTGTTGATGCAGATCAGAATCGATGCCAAACCACGAGTCACGAGCAAAACCTCCAAGATCTTGCCTCTACGGTATCCACACGATCGAATCGAAAAAGGATTTAAGAACAAGTTGCTAGACTCATTCTTAAACCGGAACTAAACTCACGGTTCAAAACCGATCAATGGCGGCCGTCAAACCACCACTATTCACGACGGCGGCGTGAAGGAGGGCGAGAGTAGGCGGCGGCCGAGAGCAAGTCCAAGGAAGTGATTAGGTTTTGTGATAGATGGATTAATATCAATTAACCTTGTTATCAAATAATATATGTTAGATTTAATTAAAGGCTTTCTTAAAGCCTCATTGGCCCATACAATAATTAATTAAATCCATACATCTATAATTAAGACTCTTCTTAATTAATTAATTCATCCAATGAATGATATCTCCCTTTATCGATTTAATCTTTTGTGTGACCCGATATGATCTTGCAATATTGGCAGTGACATAAAATCTAATTTTATGTCACAAGCAATGAGCGGTATCTAGCAAACATCAAGGCTACCAAAATTACAAGAATATCATTGACTCGACATAACCTACGAACTGCGATAATATTAACAATGTAACTTAATCCCTTTATCCAATGTGTTTAGATTGAACACGAGTCATGGAATAGTCATACTCGTATATTCAATCTTTATTTCTTGATCCCCAAGTAGAACTAGAATAAAACGAATAAGCTCGATATCACATATCGACTCATTCGAGCACGTCCATGCATTTTATTCTTACTTGATCAAGGGCCCAACACTTCTCTGTATATGGGAGGGACAAATCATTTCTTGATCACTCAACATCCCTCTACATAATTCGTGGTGTACAATGATTGTCTTTATCGTTTACACTGTTACAGGTAACGTTTGACAATATCAAGATACATGACTCCTTATGTTGGGATCTCTGGTGATCTCAAGTCGTAAGGATTACATACATTATTATCACTATGAGAATTGCTTATGACGTTCATATAACTATCTATGTCACATTCTCATGGTGGGTCTGTCCAGTACATCGTTCTCTAACATGTACCCATGTGTTGATTTGATATCTCATATCTATGAACAATTCATCAATCAAAACATAATAGTCTCAATGCATTATCATTATCTCGATTCATGATAATACTTGACTAGGGACAATCTCTAAGTACAATACAATATTATTCTAAGGACATTAACTTATATATTAATTCATATTACACAGATACACGAATAATAATATAATAATGAATTGACATTAACAAAATCATAATACAGTGTATGTCATAAACAATCATCTAATGAGTTGTCTTAGGGCATATCCCAACACGGTACACCCATGGCAATGGGAGCTCGGCATAACCATACTGAGACACACTTGGCGTGAGGTGGACATGAATCCTGAATTGACTGATGTGATCGATAATCTTGAACTGACCCGAACTGCTGACCGGGGAGACTGAGGCTGAGATGACCGAGTCTGAACTAATAGCTGGACTGACTGAGATAACCGAGCATCAGCACAAAAAGTAGAGCCATCCCGAAATTGCCCATACCGACAAAAGTGAATCAATAGACATCCCGAGCTAATAAGACCCTGAGCAAATAAAACTCATTATATACGAGTTAATTAAAGGAGGCTTAGTTGATTTCCGAGTTAAGGAACATCCCAAACTAATAAAATTTATTAGGACTCCATAATAAATATGTCAAGCAAGTAAAGTTTGTCCAAACTCCAGTTATAAATATCGTGAGTTGATAGAGCTCATCGAATTTTCAAAAATATGAAATATCTCGAGCAAATAAAGCTCGTACGAACTCCAATAACAGACATTTCAAGCTAATAAGATCTTGAGCAAATAAAGCTCATTATATCCGAGTCAATGAAAGATATCAGAACTCTCATAACTGTCAGCAGCCTATATTTGGGGTAGAACATCTATTTGTGTAGCTCTATAATAAAAATATCTAAATTTGAATAGTGGGATTAGTATTAGAGAAACAAACGCCATTAAACAAGAAGACTAAAGTTTTTGAGTAACCACAAAAGCTCACTGGATGAGCTCAGGTTAAGGTTTATCATTTATCTGATTTATGGAATGCGTCATAAATCATAATAAATGCAAAACCAGGACATTTGGTCAAGTTCCATTTCACTTGTTATTGTTTGAAAGTGACTTAGAGTCCATTTGGATGAGTGAATTTGTGATGATTTTGATTTCAAATCCTCAGCCCAAATCTGCAGTAACTGTTTGGGGACAAAATGGATTTGGGATTTCAAATCAGCTGCTTTGGCTGTATGAATTTGAGCTACAATTCAAGAGTATCAGAATTTCTCCTCACACACTGTCATTTCAAATCCTTTCTTATGTTTCTTCTTTCGGATCTAAAATCTAATCGTGGCTTCTCTCATCACTCGACTTACTTCACGGCCTATGTTTTCCTCTGTGTTGATCGAGAGACACCATCGTTTCATCATTTGAGAGGGCTGATAACCGGGCATTGATTGGAGAATCCGACGCCATACGCCGCCTTCATCCCCTTCTCCGCTGCTCCGACCAGTGTCCCAGGAGCAGACAACCACGACTTTGCTTAATCTACGTATTGAAAACATGCACCTTGGTTTTCTAAAGAGAACGCCGCATGTCCGTTGCTGAACTTGGCCCAGATCGACGAGAACAAGCTATCCATCGGAGCTTGCGGGACGATTCTACCATTGATTGTGTTGCTGGTGAATGGGTCAAATCGAGGGAAAAAGGACGCATTACTCTTTACAAGCTATGCTCGGTGAGACTGAATAAGCAGATAGCGGTGAGAGATGGGGCAGTAAGGCCAGTGATGGGGCTTGTTGCGGAAAAGAACAATGGATTAACAGACTAGTGTTGAGTAGCTTGAGTGAGATTGAATTGGGACACAAGGGGGAAATTGGGATTGTGGCATTTGGCTATTCTAGACAATTTTGTGATAATTCACTTCCCATTTAAGCGTTCAATCGTATGCATTTAATGTATTTAGCCTTGACATTATGTAAATATACTTTGAACATTATGTTCATCCAAATCCATGGATTTCATAATTTTAAATTTCAAATCCATGGATTTCAAATGCTTTTCCTCTAATCCAAATCCATCAATTCAACACTACCTTAATATTTGCTTATGAAAATATGGTAAATAATATAATTTAATATTTTCGGAGATATATTGAATGGCACATTATATATTATAGGAAAATTAGTCTTGATAAACTATATATTATATTTTATTTATGTATCACCCTCTAGTCAAACTATTTTGATCGTTTTACAAAAAATCACTTTTTTTAACCAATAAAAAATTTAATAAAAGTCTTTTTAAATAAATGTACAACCACCTATAATCTATAACTACATGCATCTGAAAATAAATGATAATTATGCGTGAATCGAAAAATATAAAATGATGACGAGACAATAAGTGATATCAGTGGGAGTGGTGTTGAGTCAGGAAGGTAAAGTTGTCGGCACGAATTTACATTTATTTTCCAAATTCTTTATTAATTTTTTACATGTTTTAAGATTCATCCATTAATAATAGCAATAAAATATAATATCAAATGAGCATTGGGTATAATCCAATTGTAAAAACTTCCCTTATAATAGACTAGGTTCCATTTCCCTCACCCCCGTTTAGTTAGTATATATATTAGACAGTATAATATGTGCCATGCTATTTACACAGTGTTTTGGGTCTTCACTTTTGCTGCTTAACTATTCTGAGGAATAGTCTTTCGTCATTGTGGGGTTGTTTTGGGCATTTCCCCTGTGCCATGGCCTGCTTATGTGGGTTTTGATTTATTTTGTACTCATTCCCTTTTTATTTCCACGAGATGATGACGTTTTCTGCCTTCTCATTTATTGCATCCACTGTTCACCCTGTATTGGGTCCTTTTCTCACAGCTTTTTTGTTTTTACACCTGTTATTGTTTAAGGGCATCACATCCGACGGCGGGTGTAGGAAGCTCCCTGTTTTCTCATCATTGTTTTTTGCCTCGGGCTTTGCACGCGCGTTCGATGCTTTCGTCTATAATTTGCTTTCAAAGATGGGGTCTTCGGGAACGCTGAAACCAACGCAAGCTCCTTCATTTTCTTAGCTTAATATTGCTTACGCATTTGCCATTTCCCCTACAAGCTACCCGTCGCAGGTGCAAGCTTCCTCGTTCACAGGTACAAGCTTCTCCTGCTCTTTTTTTTTTTGGCGAGCAAAATCCTTCATTTTCTTAGCTTAATATTGCTTACGCATTTGCCATTTTCCCTACAAGCTAGCCGTCGCAGGTGCAAGCTTCCTCGTTCACAGGTACAAGCTTCTCCTGCTTCTCTTTTCTTTTGTCGAGCAAAATGCTATGTTTTTCCCGGTTCGCTTTTACGCCTTTGTCGAAAACTCCAGGCCGTTTATGGAAGGGAGACCCGATTCATTACGATCGAGCTTATATTCGTTCCCGTTTCTATTTTGTCGCACAAAAACATTCTGTCCTCCTGCTTTCCTTTCGCTTCTGTCGAACAAGATGGCTTTTCCCCTGCTTTGCATTTGCGTCTTTTTTAAACAAGGGAAGTCGTTTGTGGAAGGAAAGAAGCGCTTCATTTCGATTGAGCTAATATTTGATGGCTTTTACCGTTTGCTGTTTTGGGTTTCTGTTTTTCCTCCTTTCTTGTTTCGATTTTACTGAGCCAAACATCTTGTGCTTCGAATCGTACAAGCCTTTTGTGAAAAGAGAGCAGCGATGATATTTTGTGTATTTTAAGGTTTGCTATTTGCCATTTCTGGTCATTTTGTGCCATCGATGATTTTACTTTTCCACCCCTTAATCATCGAGCAGAGCTTATGTTTTCCCAATTGCCACTGCCTTTATAGAAGGAAAGAAACGATTCGTTCCTACTGAGCTAATCTTGCATCTTTCCACCCTAAAATTTAACTATTTTTCGTGCCACAGGAATTGTGTTGCACCCTTTCTCCGCCGTTTGGGGGGACATATTTGAGTTCAGTTTTGAGCTTTGTTAATTGATTTGATCCGTCAGGTCTTTAAAAAAAAAAAAACTATCTTGCCCTTGTTGGTTTATATTTCTGTGAATATCTTGTTGGTTTATTTTTATATCGCCATTTCATTGATATATATGTTGCCGGCGGCTTAGCGCATTTCGATTCAAAAGGTTTTTTCCTCTTTTAATTCTTAGTGTATCTGTATGATGCTTGAGCCGGTATATTGTCTTTTGCACAAATCATCAACTCTTGCTTGGATATCTCTGACCTTGGATGTGATTGTAACTTTGCCTAGAATATGATGATTCTTTATATCCTTATGATTTGATCTTCTTATGCCATATAAGTTATCTGTGGAATATCTCATTGCTAGGGTGTGTTTGGTCCTTTATCCCCTGCCATTTAATATATTTGGAATCATTAGTTTTGCTACCCGTTTCAATATGGTTACAAAGTCGTTTCTTTGGGCCGCTCTCCATCACCAATGTTTGCATCGTCTTTCACATGTTTCCGTATGCTTGTTACGGGAATAGTGGAGTGAGGAGGGTTGTTGTGCGTTGTTTATTTGGGGGACTTCATTTAGAAAGTTGCTTTGGTGTTGGTTTGACACTGGTTTTCCCTTGGGCTTGTCGCTCTTGCTTTTTTTTGGCCCTGTCCGTGTGTGGCTGGCGTTTCTACGCAAGGTTTGGCTGCCCCACGTGTGTCTGCTCTGCCCTTGCGCTGAATGGCATGCCTTTATATCCTCTTGCCATTCAATATTATGTTGTACTTCCCATTAATCCCCTTTACTTATGCAGGTCCTCTGCCCGACCATCGCTCTTTCCCCTTTCACCTGATATCCCTAGGCCTCTCATGGAAACCTGCGCCCCCCTGCCCTATCTTAGATACACCAGGCATATCTCATGGCTCCACTAGCCTCAAAGATTCTAATGATCGCAGCCGTGTTGCTATGTCTTTAGCTGGTCTTTCCAAAACTCAGCTATGTTTTTGTTCTCTATTGTGATAACACTAATGCATACTGCTTACCCGTGATCACTTTTCCTGGACAGAAAAAACAAAAAAAGAAGGATGTGCTACGCTCTAAAGGTCTCAAAAGGGAAAAACAAGCTTCTTCGTTCAGGCGACACACGGCTAACCGGTAACACCGTCACCCCTTGCTTCTGAAGCGCTAACTTTCGTCTTCTGACCTGCTCATCGTTTAGATGTTTTTCCCCTTTATCCTATCCTCTAAGGCCTACCTCCTTCTCCACGTCCTATAGGAACCTTATGTGCTGAAGGGCCAAGCACCACTCGTAGCACCTCCGCTCCGTACAGGCCTCGCCGCTTCCCTGCGTCAGGTCGGTTTTCACGTTCAGCACATTTCCATTTCGTTTTCTTTGGGGATTTCATGTTTTTTTTGGCATAACTTGAGCCCTTATCTGTACAAAAAAAAGGGTACCTGCCTTTCTTACGGCCTACAGCTTGGCCCCCTTTCGGGAATGAGTGTAGCTTCCTGGATGATTGCCTTACTGCTCTTCAATACCCTGTTCTAGAACCACGTTCAATCTTTAAGAATTTCTGGAACTGCGAATGTTTGATATTAGTCTTCCTATTTGAAAATTATGCAAAAAAGCATTGTTTAGCCTCCGAACATTAGCAAAGGGGGCACTTGTCTCCATTGCCCTTGTGTAGGTCCATCACTATTGGAGAAAGAACATGGACACCACACTTTCTTCAAACCAAAATGTATATTATGATATAAAAAAATCTCATTTTGATACTTATTTTGTTAAAACAAATTGAGCCCATGTATATAAAAACATGTTTTTTCCTATTTCAATATACTTCACAATATTGAGCTCACTGTGGATTCCAACCCCATAAGGTATAAGGGTCCCATGCGAGAACCCAGCTATATATATATATATATATATATATATATATATATATATTATATATATATATATATATATGATTCATGATAGACTATTAATTAGAATGTTGACTGGCAGTGTATTTTGAACTTCCAGCCGTATGATTTAAAAAAAAAATGTTTATTGGTTGTGCTAAATATAAATAAATTTATATAATAATAAATATTAAATTTTATACATATCTAAGATTTAAGTCTAAAGTCGAGCGATTTTATTAAATGTATAAACTAACATTGAAAAAACAAAAACAAAAAGCTAGAGAAAGAAGTACTTTGTATTTGTGTCGTCGTGGAGATTTTGAAAGTGAACGTCAAATTTTTACCATATGAAATAACATGTCCACTCAAGTACTCAACTCACGTTTTAGTTGATTTCGCATCTTCCATTGAAAAAGTTTTATTGATAAAAAAAAGGGGTAGTTGTGATAGTTGGAAATTTCTATCATGTATACGGGACCAACACTCCCATGTAGTTGAGGTATTGGATTGGGGTGGACTTAACGCGAGGTCCAGATCATCCAATATTTTCCGCAAAAAAAAAAATTTGGTTTTATTGGTGATACCTAAGGGCAGTGTCATGGGGAGCATCCAACCATTTCGCATCAATATGAATAAAATATTCCACATATTCGCTTTCGCACTTTCGCTCTCTTGCCTCATCCTTAACTTGAGTGAAGCCATCATACATTCATTTGCATGGCCATGTGCCAAGCTTTGGTGTTACTTTATAAAAAACAACTCTGTGAATCACTTAATATGCCCAAGCGCACACCCCCTTAATTTAGCTACAACATGCCATTGAAATTATGGGTAGATAATATAGCTCTCTGTTTTGCTACTTCATCGATCCCCACTTATTTTTGAGATTTAACTTCTCTTTCAGCCGCCTGTGCCGCCACACCTTTGCCAGCTCACCTTCCCCACGAAGCGCCACCCCTTGTTTGCTTGACTCTCCTCTCACTAGGCGTCGCACCAGACCTCCCACAGGTATTTGCTAACAACGGGTGTCTATCAACCATGTTTTTAGTCTCACTATGTTGTTCACATGTGCTTACTACGATTTTTCTCGCTTCAGATTTTCCTTTGCTCAGCCAACAATACAAAAAAAAAACGCTCTCTAAAGTACTTGGCTAGACTAGGATGCATACCAACTAAGGTCTGGCGCCTCCCCACACCTCCCAACTGCGAACACTGCGGTTCTCGTCGCTTTCACGTGAACCGCCGGGGTTCTGTTGTTCCAGCGGAAAGATCGACCTGCCAAGAACGAAAATGCCTTCACGCTTATGGAATCTCTACACAGATGATTCATGTGCCATCGTGCCCATTTTCATCAGCGTTGCCGTACATATAACAACTCTTCTGCCTTACTTCTCTCGGTATCTATTACGATCATGATTTGTGTAGGTCCGCCAAGGGGATTTACACATTCAAGGTTCAAGGTGGTATTTATCATTTCATCCAGAACTTGGTGCCTTCGGATGGCTGTGGCCGCCAGCTCCAGCTTTACTTTTACGGCACTAAGAATGAGATAACCAACAGACTATCTCAATCGGGTGATTTGGATACTAGGATAGTATCGTTCATAATTGACCTCATGAAAGTTAATCCATACGCAAATTTCTTTAGGAGTTTGAGAGACATGCCAAGCCTAGATTCATACAAAATTGTTCTACGTGCCGATCCTACGCTGGATCATAGGGTCTACAATTTACCGGTGGTTGACCATGTTGCGGCTATTTGGAATGAATTGGCTGATCCTCCTTCTGATTGCCCGCACGATGTTCGAGTCTACACAAAATCAGACAACACACAGTTTGTTCATTACTATTATGGCTGCTATGATCGTTACAATATCCATATTATTCCCCTACGGAGAACCTGGTTGGCACACGGGGATTCAAAAACAATGGCATAACGGTTTAGATTGCGAGGCGACGGGTGACCCCTCCGAAGATAATTTTGCTACCCTCTTTCCCGAACATTATACTTCCGGTGAAACCCTCCTTCAAGCAGAACATACAAGTAATTAATTGTCCCTTCCCATTTCTTCCTATTTTGAAAAAAAAATAATTACCCCTTTTATTTAATTTTTGATTCTACTTATATAAATGTCTTTTTTCCCGCGCAGATCTTACACGTAACCGCGATAACCAAAGAATGTGTCCGCACGAGAATTCTACTGTTATAGGTTCCAACTGCGTTCTGATGATGCCACAAATATCCTCTGCGCTGGCCGGCTCATCCAGCAGTACCAGATCGACATGTACGTAAAAATTGAAACCCAACGCTTGGATTATTTACGGACTGCACAAGCACAGAACGAAATTCGCTTAGAATCATTTCAAGGCATTGATGATAGCTCGACCTGCGACGGTGTTACCCACGGTAGATCCGTCGGTCAGCGTACGGTTCTACCGGCTTCGTTCTTGGGTGGTCCACGCGATCTTCGCCGGCGCTATATGAATGCGCTTGCATTAGTGTCGACGCTCGGTCGGCCTGATTTTTTCCTAACCATGACATGCAACCCAAATTGGCCCGAAATACAGGATACCCTCTTGCGAGGTGAACACGCGCATAATCGAGCTGACTTACTTGCAAGAGTCTTCCGAGCAAAGAACGAGGAGTTGAAGGATGATGAAATGTCCACAAAGAAATCTTTGGCAAAGTGGCTGCATACCTGTACGTCATTGAGTTCCAAAAGAGGGGCCTTCCGCACGTTCATTGGTTGGTTATCATGAAGCCCAAATACAAGATCACTTCTGTGGAATCTTATGATCAGTTCGTCTCGGCAGAAATACCTGACCCTGCGTATATCTCTCTACTGCATTCTTGTGTCTCCAAACACATGATTCATGCCCATGTGGAGATCTAAACCCAGCAAATGTATGCATGCGATCGGGCCTTTGTAAAAATCGTTACCCAAAAGATTTTGCGAAAATCACCACCCATCGCAACGATTCTTATCCATCCTATAGACGTATTAATGGTGGCAGGACAGTTGTTGCCCGTAAGCACACACTTGATAATCGTTGGGTTATCCATACAACCCTTACCTTCTGGCAAAATTTGACTGCCACATTAATGTCGAGATATGCGCTGATATTAAGGTCGTAAAATATCTATACAAATATGTGTGCAAAGGTCATGATAGAGTTGCATACAATGTCGTTGACGCTCCATCGGCTGCAAACATGGATGAGATCCACGACTTCCAATCTGCACGCTGGCTTTGCGCCCCTGAGGCTATGTGGCGGATCTACGGGTACGCACTTTATGAAATGTCCCCTGCTGTTGTTCAACTACATGTCCATCTACCAAATTCTCATTATATCTTCTTCCATGGTTCACGCTCTTTGGAAAGTATTTTATCCAATCCAAACAACTTGAAGACTCAGCTGACTCAATTCTTCTCGATGAATTGTTCTGATACAGAAACGCGTGCCTTAAATCTCCTTATCGTGATTTTCCTAAGCATTTTGTCTGGAAGAGTACACAAAAGAAATGGGTCAAGCGCAAGCGAGGAACAGCCATAGGTCGCCTCGTCACCGTCAGCCCTATGGAGACCGAAAGATACTATTTGAGGTTACTATTAAACCACTTGAAAGGACCCATCTCTTTTGAATGTTTGCGAACTTACAATGGTGTTATCTTTGCCAGCTTTCGAGAAGCCGCTTTGCAAAGAGGCCTTTTGGATGCTGACAACGACATTCGTTCGTCCTTAGAAGAGGCTTCGACCTATCAGGTCCCATATACTTTGCGTCGTCTCTTTGCCACTATCCTTATTTACAATTTGCCTTCTGACCCCGCATCTTTGTGGGATGAATTCAAATTCCATCTTTCTGAGGATTTTCTTAAAGACATATCCATGCCTCAAAAGACAGCGTTTGACCATGCTCTTCGCTCGATAGACGTTTTGCTCCAGTCTATGGGTAAAACAGTCGATGACTTCAATCTTGTTTCATTTAAAACTTGGGTTAGCGAAGATGAAATGCGGAGCAAAGAATATGAAGATGAGCTTAACATTCGTGTATCACAGGAAGATTTGAACTCGGTGTACAAGTGAATTTCCAACAACGCTCAGCATTTGATAGCATTATGCAATGTGTGGACGATTCAAATGGGGGCGCTTTTTTCATCGACGGCCCTGGAGGGGACTGGTAAAACATTCCTTTACAGGGCTTTACTGGCCGTCGTTAGAACCACCGTGGTATTGCCCTAGCAGTTCAGCATCTTCAGGCGTTGCTGTGTCCTTACTTCCCGGTGGTAGGACAGCCCTTCTAGGTTTAAATTGCCAGCCATGTTTGATCAAACAATGTCATGTGCAATAAAAAAACAAAGCGTCCATGCACGGTTGATTTATCATCAAAATTAATTATCTGGGATGAGGCAACAATGGCTAATCGTAGATGCGTCGAAGCACTCGATTCTTTTTGCAAGATCTTACTGAAAAACCAATTTTGTTCGCGGGGCAAGACAGTTGTTCTCGGTGGCGATTTCAGACAAACTATCCCGATCGTTGTTGGTGGTTCTCGCGAAGACGCGGTTGATTCATGCCTTGTCAATTCACGACTTTGGCCTTCTGTTAAAAAAATTCCACCTGTTCGAAAACATCCGTGCACGAGATGATCCTATCTTTACAGAATATTATTACGCATCGGAGAGATGGAACAGAACCAACAATTTTCGGAGATCATATCATGTTACCAAAGGATATGTGTGTGCCTTATGTTGATATTGAGGAACCTTTAGATCACCTCATCCAACAAATCTTTCCGTGCTTCCAAGACTATTTCACAAATCCTTACTCCGTTATCGACCGGCAATTCTTACGCCGAAAATGACTGCATGGATAGTATAAATGATGCCATGATTGATAAGTTTCCCAGGCCCACTTGTTGAATATGTGAGTAATGATGTTACAAAAAATCCGCACCAACAATGTCAATATCAAGATTTCCTAAATGGTGTTTCTGCTCCAGGTTTACCCCCACATATCCTCCGATATAAAAAAAAAAAGCCCTATAATGCTTTTGCGAAATATCAACCCTTCTGAAGGCCTATGCAATGGCACGCGACTCATTTGTCGCGATCTAGGAAAAACTGTTATTGGTGCCGTCATTGCATCCGGTGAGCACACAGGAAAATATGTATTTGTGCCGAGGATCCCGTTAGAACCGTCAGATAACCTAAAATGCCCCATACCTTTAAGAGGCACCAGTTTCCGATACGCCTATGTTTTGCCATGAGCATTAACAAATCACAGGGACAAACCCTCGATAGGGTCGGCCTTTATTTACCGCAACCGGTTTTCTCACACGGGCAACTATATGTCGCACTTTCCCGGGTTCGTAAGTCCAGCTCCGTGAGGGTTTTGATCAAACCACCTACTGCATTGTTCTCGGTCCACTGCCAGACAAGAAACGTTGTTTACCGAGAGATTTTGGAAGCTACCCTATGATTACTACATTACATGCTCCCACATTTTTTGCTCACTAGATGTCTTTCCCTCCACTATTTTCCCCCTTGCTTTTTCCTTAGTTCCACTTTCCATTACGCTTTAATCTTTAGTTTCATATGACCCTCCAATCAACTTGATATGTTAATCAAGTCTTTCCTATACACCATGTTATTTATAATAGTTTTACGAGTGTGAATGTGCATGAAAATAAAATGTTATATGCTTCGGTGTATATTATTTAGTTCTCATCCATGTACCTTTTTGTTCGATATTCTCATCAACTTGAATTAAACTGACTCCCTTGTTCACTCTTGAGTTATCTTCGGTCGCCATAAATGGATCAGAAATTTCTTCCTATTAGTGAGATCACCGATGGAACTAAAATGGGTCTGCAAATGTCCGAGTTGTCACCAAACTCCCAGTTAAAACAGCCATTAAATCTCCGACAAAATACCAGAAATTGATCCTCGCCGACGAAAATGGTAATGATGCTTCGTAATTTCGTTCCGTATTCTCTCCTAATTGTTTGTACCTAACTTTTCGTCTGTTTACTAACCAAAGATTTTCTTACAAACAGGGAAACACTGTTGAAGCCGTTATGTTCAGCTCGAATGTTGATTTGTATAAAAACAACCTTGAAGAATCTAAAACGTATAAGCTTTCAAATGCACGTTTCTAAAGTCGATGATATGTATCGCAACGCTTTAGTCAGTAGTCCATATCAATGGACTATCAGCTCTAGCACCTCAGTGATGCTGTTGACAAAGATACTATCTCTTGCTCATCATTCCGCCCTGACTTTGTTCGTTCAGCAAGTTTGCTTCGTTCTAAATTCAGGAAAACCAATATGTGAGTCGTACTTATAGTTTTTCCTATGTTTTTTTAATGACTTCCACTTTGAATGACAACATACTTTCACCATATCTCAAATTTCCTATTTTGAAACAGGCACTGTTTGTGTGATCATTGAGAAGAACAACCCCAGGAAGGTCATGCCTAATGGAAAACCACAAATTTCTCCATGAATACGCAGCAATTGATCAGGAGTACGTACATTCATCTATTTATTTCATGACACATATTGCCTCTTGTTGTACGAGATCTAATTCTCGTTTTGCCTTTACTTGCAGCATGATTCCGTTCGTGGTTAGTCTATGGAGTGATGTTGTCTCTGAAGGGATATATGATATAATGAACACTACTCACAAACGGTCGGTCCTTGCTCTACTGAATTTCGTCGTCAAAGGATATTATGGTAATTATTTATAATATCTATGACTAACAAAACTGTGTACCTATTATTACGTCATTATTGAACACCGGTAAACTCATGAATACAGGTTTATCCCTTAGTTCGAACTCATCTCTGTTGTTTTGACTGAAATGGACAAAATTTATTTGTGGCCATGTGTGCATGGTAGGATTTCTCTATATATATTTTTTCCTAAAAAAAAACCTTACAATATACTTTTAAACAATCAATGTTTGTTGCATCTCATAGGCGTGTTGAACGAAGATTATTGATAGACGAGGTTGTTGAGATGGGTGGTTTTTTTGAGGAAGATTGGAGTTCGAAACAGGAATGGCGATTCCAATAAACACTGCTTGGAAGTTCTACAGACAACCAAGGTATTTCCCCATTGCCATATCTCTCTGACACAAACCATATGTGTGCTAATACCTGGCAATTGCGTCTCCCACAAACCTTTGTTCTAGGTTGGCATATTCAATATAAAGGAAAATCGCTCTGAAAGTGAGTCCCAAAGTTTCATCTATATGTTGTGTTGTGAGGAATGACGATGCGGGATCAATGTTGATTGT
>CAJQUN010002513.1:0-25712 GCA_907163345.1 Haberlea rhodopensis | reverse complement strand
ACCTTTGTAAAGTAGCTTCTTCGATGCAGTAGATGCTCCAAGTAGTAGATATTGTTATCACCGAAACTTTAGAAATGTTTTCCCAACACAGAAATTTGTTGGAAAGATAAAAAGACAGTCCAAGTTAGGTTTGACGTAGAAACATGTTTTGATTGTTGGAAATTAGAAAACAATACACTCATTTTAAGTTTAAAATTCCCAAGATCATCCTGTAAATTGACATGAGTTTTGATCTTCTGATTAATCAAAGATTTTTCATGCATTTTTAATATTTTTTCTTGAGAGTACTAACATGATGTCGAATATTGTTGATGTCGAAATTGTTTATATATGTGACAGTATATTAGTAATCCAACGTGAAAAAATCAAAATCAAAAGTACAAAACAAAATAATTTTTTGGACTAAAACCAGAATTGGACCAATTAGATAACCAAAATTCTAAATATAATGACCTACAGAACGGTTTTTAATTTTTTTCCCATCTATAGGTATTTTCATTACATTTTCTTAAACAACCAATAATTTTCATTTATATCACTGTTATTAAAGACAACTCAATTATATCATATTTTATATAGATTTTAAAAGCCCGTCAATATTATTAAAATATTAGGAAAATTACATAAAACATTTAGTTTGGTCCACATCTCACTTTGCAACCATTGTTTGAAAAATTATAGTCTATATATCCTTAATTTTCATGAACTATAGCGCTTTGCCTCATCTTGACTCAATTTTGTATTTTTATCGAAGATTTATCGCCGCATTCAATCATCGTCTTACATACTCAAAATTAGATCCATTTAACCTAAACATAATATTTTTATTATCGAAATTCTCTAGTTAATGATTACGAAAAATAGAATTTTGACACCCCAAATATTTATTGATTCTTTAAAATTTTGCATTTGCTAGTTTAAGTGGCTCTAAGTTTGACTACGTAAGACGATGATGAAATGCAGAGATAAATTTTTGAAAAAAACACAAATCGAGTTAAGATGATGCAAAGTGTTACAATTCATGGAAGCTGAGGATGTAAACTGTAATTATTGAAACAAGTGTTGCAAAGTGAAATTTGGACCAAACTAAATAATGTTTTTGATAATTTTCCCAAAAAATTAAATAGATAAAATTACAATTTTGGTCATTCAAGTTGTTTGTTTTTTTTTTTTTTAGTCCTAGAAATTTCCAAGTTGCAGTTTTAATCTAATAAGTTGTTTATTTTCACATTTAGTCATTTTTCATCGAGGTGCTAATATGACTTTCTACACGTCATCAATGTATAACACCACATCATCACTTATGGTGCCACAACATCATTTTTCATGCCACAACATCATTTTTCTACGTTACGTCAGTGTCCCGATGGAAAAGAACAAAAAATAAAAACAAAAATCAACTTATTGTATTAAAACTGCGATTTGAAAATATTTTAGATTAAAAATAGAAAATGAAGAAGTTGCATTAAAATGAAGTGTTTATCTACATCACTTTCTTTAATATAATCTTCTAAAAAGTATTAACATTTAAAAAAATAAAATTCTAAGACACTCGAAATATAAAAAAAAAAAAAAACCAAAACTTGGCCAAATCTTTCACATCCCAAAACTTCCTTAAACGATAAAACCTCTTTAAGTTGTTTGAGTTTGACTTTGAGATTTCTTTTTTTTTTTTTTTACGAAATTTGACTTTCAAATTTCAAAACGTAATATCCGTGACAATTCTGAACCCCACAATTACTTCCCTATTTCCCATGTTTTTGTTCAAAGAAACGTGTCCGCTTTCATAGGCCGAGCCGCCGCATTCTTGCGCCATCTCACCTCCCTCTTTCACAACGTGGCAAATTCCAGCGGTGAATGTACCTGTCACCCTCTTTCCCTTTGACTACTCAAAACAAAACGAAAATGGGATCTACTCCCGCAATCTGATCAAGTTTGGTTTCAAAACTCTGAATTTCACGAGTTCAATAAAAGTCTTGGTCCCAATTTCACAACCCGTGAGAGCAGCTTAATTTTATGCAAAGGTAATTCATGGTTGATTAATGTTAAACCATTTCTTGGTTTGTTTCTCTAATGATTTTCTGTGGAAATTTCTGACACGGATTTGAGGTTGTTACACGTATATTTCTTGATTTAAAATAACCAAATCTTATGAAATGCTCTACCTTTTTTCTTCACATGTAGTTTACTGTTTTTTTTGGCTTAACGTTATATTGATTCCAATCTCTGCTTATATTACGTATGTTTGGCTTCAGATTTCGTAAATCCACGTCAATCTAGAAAATTCAAAGGAGGGATTCCTTTAAATTCAAGAAACCTCGTCACGTTTCTAAGAGTTGTTTGAGGATTGTAACGGATATTGCTGTTGTTTTCTAGAAAAGAAATAGACGTAAAGAACAAGAAATACATCGCATCCTTATCCTCAAGATATCACATTTTCTCAATCTATATATTTGGCTGAAACATAAGTTTGAGACTTCTAATTGTTCATCAATTTAATAAGATTCTGCAGTGTTTATTGCTCAAAAGATTATCTCGTGAAGATGGATATTACTTACAAACCAAACATACATCCCGAATTCGAAGAACTCATGGAAAGAATACATCCACCAAGGTTATTGTAGCTTGTGTTAGATTCCGATAATATTTGTGTGACAGTATAAGATTTGCTCACACAATGTTCTGGTTTTGGTCTTTTCAGGGTTTGCATTGACAATGATACTTTTCCAGATTGCACGCTTGTGAAGGTTAGTAACAGTATTAACTAATTGAACATAAGCATCCCAAGTTCTTACAGTTTTTTTTTTTGAACTTGGGACCGTTTCCGTTGGGTTATAATCTAAGTAAATACTGTAACGGGTTCTAAGTCAAAACCAATTGTTAATGAGTGAAGCTAAATATATCGTAATTCTCAACGTGCACAACTATCAACAAGCCCTCTCGTCACACTATATTATATAGTCAAACAATTGATAACGCGGTGGCGGTGATATGCGGGTGGAATAACCAGTCACATAAAAAAACTGACTCTGTCTTTATCCAATTCCCTACAACTTATTTATATTTATGCTCCTATAATACAACTATTCAAAGATGGATATTGAAACCAAGTAACCATCGTCTTTCCGCTAAACAGGATGTATTTGAACTCATAATTCAATAGAAACATGCAATTTCTTTCCCATCAATACGTACTGCAATACCATGCTAAGAATACACAGGTTCCAACTCAAAACCATTTGGTAATGTGTGGAGTAACTTATGTATCTTATAAAGAGCTAACATAACTTCTAAATTATGATCAGTATGCTGGCGAATAACCAATCACATAAAAACCTGCTCTGATACAATATTAAAGTACATGGTTCCAACTCAAAATCAAAAGTAACAAATGTATTTTATAAGAGCTAGCATAAATTGTAAACTCTCACCAAATACTTTCTCAATAGTAAACTTTTAATGTCTACTTTTATGTTTAAATATGCTAATGAGAAGGGTTTGTTTTATTTTGTTCCTTCTTTATTGTCACAGGTTGATAGTGCTAATAAGCACGGGATACTGCTGGAGATCGTCCAAGTTCTGACGGATCTTGATCTTGTTATTTTGAAATCATACGTCTCGTCTGATGGTGGTTGGCTGATGGATGGTAAGTTAGATAATACACTAGTTACTATTTTCTTTACAGAAAATCCAAATAATTTTTGTCTGCATTCACTTGGGTTTCCAGTGTTCCATGTAACTGATCAGAAGGGGAAAAAAATCACGGAAGACGGTGTTATACATCGCATCAATGAGGTTGGTTTTCGATTACTTGAATATTGGCTCTTTTTTACTAGATAGGGGGGCATAAACAAAGAACTATAATTTTATAGGGCATCTGTGCGCGAGTAGGAGAGCCTCCAGGGATTTTAAATCAATAAACGTGGCGAAGACATCAGGCCCCAGCCGGTATGGATAGGACACACGGCACTTGAGATGACAGGGATAGATAGGCCAGGTCTAATGTCCGAGATGTCGGCTGCACTGGCCGGAGCTCGGATGCGATGTCTCCTCAGCCATGGCATGGACTACAACAGCCGAGCAGCGTGCATTATTTATGTAGACGATAGTTCTAAAGGTGGGCCTATCATCGACCCTGGACGAGTAGCGCAGGTGCAGGCACAACTTGAAAATGTTGTGGAAGCCCATCACTACAATAACGAGAGGCGTAGCGTGAGGTTGGCTGCCCCGGCCACTGGTCAAACCCACACAGAGAGAGACGGCTCCACCAGCTGATGGTGGCTGATCGAGACTATGAAGAATGTTGTTCTTGTTGTGGTAGTGGTAACGATGATGATGATGATGATCAAGTGTACCGCTATGAACGGCAGAAAAAGAAAGAATGTGACGGCACGCATGTGAAAATTGACAAGTGTAAAGAAAATGGATATTCGGCTGTGACGATAAGGTGTAGAGATCGGCCTAAGTTGTTATTCGACACGCTTTGTGCTTTGACAGATCTGCACTTTGTAGTCTTCCATGCAGCTATAAGCTCCAACAAAGCTATCGCCTTCCAGGTAAAAACATGTACAGATTGTCTACCTTCTTGGTTTTAATGGCGAATGATTTGGTGTGATTTTGAAATTCTTGCAGGAGTACTATGTAAGACATGAGAATGGATGCACTTTAGATTCTGAAGTAGAGAGGCTAAGGGTTACTCAGTGTTTGATTGCTGCCACAGAAAGGAGAAATTCCCATGTATGTTGTCCAACAAATCTTTTGATGTCGTTTTTTCTACCACATGCTTTTATGTGATCATGATATATATCGATTACATGAAAAGTTTTCGTGGAATGAGAACCAAACCCCCAACACAATATTATCCTTTCTGTGTTAGATTATGAGTACACGTGAGAACCAAACCCCCAACAATATTCTATTATATTATATTAGATGCCAACATTCTAAAATTGATCATGTAAATTGGCCTATATAGATTTTTGGTCGTCTAAGTTGGTTTTTTAACTGTCTCCCACAAGGACTCGTGGACTTGATGTGGGAAATCAAGAAGTCAATGCCCACCTTAGTCAGCAGTGAACGGTTTTCATTTACTATCATAGCTCGGTATGTATTCAATAATAATGTGAAAATATCACATTATTGATACAACTTTTAAAAGTTTTACTTACAATGGATTATGGATTGTGGTATGTTACAAAACAATAGAAGGAATCAAGTCGTCGCGCACATGTCCGTCTTGAAATTCTCCGAGAGCTTCTTTCGGTCAGAAAATGAATAATAACTCAAAATTACTTTGTTCTAGATCGTCTCTCTCGTTGGGTCGATTATCAAGAGAGCAAAATGTTTGGGATGAACTCTCAAAATCATTCCATTTAGCAATTGCTGGCCTAATCTATACGAAATTGTATTCTATATGTTCACTGTAAACATTAAACCTTGCAGGGGTTAAGACTGGACATTTGCACAAGAAATAGAGCAGGATTGCTATCCGACATCACTAGAGTCTTGCGAGAGAGTGGGTTAACTATAACTAGGGCCGAGATAGGCGCTCGGGGTGAAAATGCAATCGGAACATTCTACGTGAAAGACATGTCAGGGCAAAAAGTAAATCAAGAAACCCTTGAAATTGTGAGTCAAGAAATCGGCGGCTCCATTGTTGTTGCGGATAAATCTTCTGAGACACCGACTGAAGCCACTTTTTCAGAAACAAGTAGAAGCAATACCGGAAGAATACAACAATTTTCACTGGGAAACTTTCTACGGGAAAGTCTGGAGCGGCTTTCAAACAATTTTAGACCCATAAAAGGCGAGCATTCACCAGTTAATGATCCTCAGTTGGCATGCAAAAATGGACAGTCCAAGGTTTATTTATGAGAGCAAGTTGTTACCAGCAACAAGACTAATTTATTCTCAGTTTATTGTGATTATTTTTTAACTTACGCAATCCACTTTATTTTGATTGTAATAAAACATAAGATTGGTATTTCGATTTGTATGACATAAATAGGCGTCAATCACTAATCCTGCTTATGAACACTAAAGCTATGTTTTGTATGAAAATTTTAATAGAATAAATTTAAAACATGGTCTCATAAAATATAGGTCCTTGCAATATCAGTCCCATTTTTTTAGGAATAACCAAATATGGTCACATGTAAATTGTTTTCAATTAAAAATAGTCCAAACTTTTGTTTTTAATCAATATTAGTCCCAAAGTTTTTTAATCAAAAGTGGTCATAAATCACACTATTTAACTATGAGACCATTTTTGTTAGAAATTAATTTCGGTGGGACTAAATTTGTTAAAAATATTTATGTAAGGCTATTTTTTTATTAGAAATAATTTATGTGGTACTATATTATTAGTTATATAAATTTGACTATTATTGAAAAAGTCAATCTTTGGGACCACTTTAAATTTACTCAATTTAATAATTTGTGGAGATTGAATCAAGTTTTTCATCGGCAATTTTCATGCTTCATTCATTTGTGTCCACCATTTTACTTATGTCATTCTCAGTTTTACAAATTAACATCACACTTACCATTCAAATTACCATATTACCCAAAATTTATTAAAATCCAAAATAAAACTAAATATAAAAAAATTGTATAATCATTTCATAATTTAAATTTAAAAAAAAAACATAAAACCAAAATAAAAAACAGACGTGATAATTATCTTATTATTTTTTAAAAAAAATATCGTGTAAAAGGGGACTGGTATATATAAAAGAGGATAAGACGTTACTGTAACAGTAACGAATAGTGCAAAATTTCTTTCCATTTATTTAAATTTAAGATGGGACATTCTTCTCTTTTCTGCTCATGGGCTTTTTAATTTTTTTGGGTCTCTTTGCTGCCCAAGTTCAATTTGTAAGAAACACACAAGAATAACCTCAACTGTTAGCATAAACACTAACCGAGAGTGACCTACTATTTTAGCCGATTAAATTTTAATAGAATAAAGAGGAAAAAAATTATTGACTAGCAGTTTTAAGAACACTAAATTTTGAAACAATACTGACGTGATCTGTTATTTTTCTGTTCTGTAGAAAAAGTGTAATAGAAAAAATAAATAGGACATCATGATTTTTTTACGTGGAAAAACTTCGAATTGAAGGAAAAATCACGGGACCTAGTCCAGTATAAAATTACACTATAAACGATGATTTTTACGGTGTCTTTGTACAAGAGATGAACATAAA
The DNA here is from genome assembly GCA_907163345.1 of Haberlea rhodopensis. NCBI lineage: Eukaryota > Viridiplantae > Streptophyta > Magnoliopsida > Lamiales > Gesneriaceae > Haberlea > Haberlea rhodopensis. Next base: position 18,504 of record CAJQUN010002513.1, on the reverse strand, counting down.
AAATGAAAGGAAGAATTTTGTTCTTCCTCACCCAATGAAGAGCCGAGAGATCTCTCCCTTGATGTTCGATTTTCTCCTCCTTTTAATACCAGAATTTAGCCCCTCGCTTAAGCCTTTAACTACTCCATCCTCTCCCATCATTTGCTATTAACTCCTCCACTTTGGCAACTAATCCCCCATTTAAGGATAGTGGGTCAATCTCACACTACTAACTGCTCTTTGTTTATGTCATGTTCTATTCAAAGCATGTTCGAAAAATTTGGGTTGATTAGGGGCGATTACCGGGTCTTATGTTACTGTTTAACCACGTGGGATCGAGCATAGTGTCATCCTCTAATGACATTTTCCTGTTCGGGCACTTTCGTCTTGCTCGGCAATGATTTTACCCGATGTGGTCTACTTTCCCTACCACATCACCTTACCACCTGAAGTAAAGCAAGATGAGCAAACTCGAGATCTATATACATCGGGCAAAATTGTCGTTCCAGTGTATTTTTTGAAACTTGTGAATTTTGAGAGTTGAATACATCTAATAAAAGCACACTGCTGAATAAATCCGAGGTAATATCTATTGATAGGTAGGCAAAAATCACCGAGAAAATCAGACTATGAGAAATCTGCTTGAATCATAATAATCTGAGTTCAGCGTTGTAGACTTTGTAAGTTGCCTGAGACGGCTTCAAGTCATGAAATATGAAATCCAAGTTCGAGAATTAATACACATCCGAGCAAAGAAAGCTCATAAGATATAACCGAGCTCCAGAGATAATAGATAAACATCCTGAGCAGATAAATTATGTCTAAACTCTAGTTTAAGAAATATTCCGAGCAAATAAAGCTCGTGATAGTTCCATAATTAATATGCATGCAGAACAAGTAAAGCTCATCCTGAGCACCAAAAACAAAATATCTGAGCTCTTCGAACACCCCATCAAATCACAAGCGAGAACTTCTGAAACACTGCTAATAAATAATCCTTCCCGAGCACCAAACCAAAAATATCCGAGCAAATAAAGCTCATCTGAAATAAGAATTATCCCGAGCAAATAAAACTCATCCGAATTCTAGAATTAATGAAGTGTTAATAAACAATCCGAGATAAAAAAAGCTTAAAAAGATCCTGAGCAGATAAATATAGCCAAGTTCAAGGGAAAATATCCCGAGCAGATAAATATAATCGGAGTCGAGGAAAAATATCCCGAGCACTTAACATATGATCGGGCTCGAGGGAAAACATCTCGAGCAAATAGATATGATCGAGCTCGAGGGAAAACATCCTGGTCAACAATATAACATACTCGAACATCCCGAGCAGATAGATATGATCGGGCTCGAGGGAAAACATCCGGACAAATAAAATATGATCGGGCTCGAAGGGAACACATCCCGAGGAGATAAAATATGATCAGGTTCGAGAGAAAACATTCCGTGCACATAGATATTGATCGGGCTCGAGGGAAAACATCCCGATCAATAATATAACGTACTCGAACATCCCGAGCACCAAAACTCTGTCATGTTTTAGGTTCAAATAAGGACCAAACATCCCGGTCTCGTATTCAACCCGCCAACAACGGACATATCTCAAATATCCGAACAACAATAGACCGTAGTCGAACATCCCAAGCACCAAAATTCTGTCACGTTTTAGTTACAAATAGGGAACAAACATCTCGATCCCGTATTTATCCCGCCAACAACGGACATATATCAAATATCCCGAACACAATAGAACGTACTCGAAGATCCCGAGCACCAAAACTGAGTCACATTTTAGGTTCAAATACGGACCAAACATCCCGATCTCGTATGTAACCCGCCAACAATGGACATATCTCAAATATCCTGAACAACAATAGAACGTACTCGAACACCCCGAGCACCAAAATTCTGTCACGTTTAGTTTTCAAATACGGACCAAACATCTCGATCCCGTATTTAATCCGCCAACAACAGACATATATCAAATATCCCAAACACAATAGAACGTACTCAAACATCCCGAGAACCAATAATAAAACGTACTCGAACATCCCGAGCACCAATAATAAAACGTACTCGAACATCCCGAGCACCAAAATTCTGTCAAGTTTAAATTCAAATACTGACCAAACATCCCGATCTCGTATTTATCTCGCCAACAACGACATATAAAATATCCCGAACACAATAGAAGTACTCGAACATCCCGAGCACCAAAATTGAGTCACGTTTTAGGTTTAAATGTGGATCAAACATCCCGATCTCGTATTTATCTCGCCAACAACGACATATATAAATATCCCGAACACAATAGAACGTACTCGAACATCCCGAGCACCAAAATTGAGTCACGTTTTAGGTTTAAATGTGGATCAAACATCCTGATCTCGTATTTAACCCGCCAACAGCGGACATATATCAAATATATCGAACACAGTAAAACGTACTCAAACATCCCGAGCACCAAAACTTAGTCACATTTTAGGTTCAAATACGAATCAAATATCCCGATCCCGTATTTAACCCGCCAACAACGAATATATATCTAATATCCCGTACACAAATAGAACAAACTCGAACATCCCGAGCACCAAAGCTGAGTCACGTTTTAGGTTCGAATACGGACCAAACATCCCGATCCCATATTTAACCCGTCAACAACGGACATATATCAAATATCCCGAACATAATAGAACGTACTCGAACATACCGAGCACCAAACTGAGTCAGTTTTAGGTCCAAATAATGACCAAACACCCCAATCTCGTATTTAACCCGCCAACAAATGACATATATCCCCACAACCGAGCGAATAATAAAACATACTCGAACATCCCGAGCACCAAAACTGAGTCACGTTTTATGTTCAAATACGAACCAAACACCCGGATCCATATTTAACCCGCCAACAACGGGCATATATCACCACAAAAGTCGAACATCCTGAGCGAATAATAAAATGTACTCAAACATCCCGAGCAATAAATAGAGCGTTACTGCTAGATTGCATGTCCGAGCTCGATATAATTGAGGTCGGGTTAAAAGTATCTGCCACAATACATACAATACGAGACAGACCTGATAACAATAATTTCCATAAAATTATATGAATTATTTTATGCCAAAAATAAATAACCAGAAGACATATCTCCCAACAAAATAGATAATTTGTTCGGGGGTGCCTTCAGGAGTTGCACCCATATAGAGAATAATGCATGTCCCATAAATGAATTGCAGCATACCCCTCTGCCTCAATTGTGTAGATATACAGAAATATAGAGCCATCATCTGTTCGAGCTCATCCCATAGTTAATGAGACTTCATATAGTGGGTTAAAGAATTCGTTAGAGCTTCCGTTGGGGATGATGATGGATCACACTGGTTCTCCCAGTTTTGTAGAATAAAACATTTAAACCCAAACATAGGACTGTGGGCCAATGATCATCGTCATACTTTCAACATCACAAATATGTTCACATATTATTCCACCAGTGCAACACTAGCGCACCGAAAGTACCAGCTTGGACTGCAAATCAAAGGAAATCCAGGCAAATGACAGTTGAAAAAATAATATTTGATAAGTTTAACACATGATGTAACATATAAAATAGGTGTTGCTTATCTGAATCATTGTTGTTTTCTTATAAGATCTGGAAAGCTGTTCGGCCATTATGCCCCTTTGGAGCATAATGCTTATGTTCTGATCAAATACTTTTGAATCAAATATGGCCTTATACATCTCCAACATTCAGCACGAATTAGGACACAATCATTTTGCTGAGCTTCACCAGATTCAGGTTAGTTTGATTCAAATAATGCACAGTAGTTTTACTGCCGAGGGAAAGAATGACCTTGATATATGTTCGTTGTTGGCGGGTTAAATACGGGATCGGGATGTTTGGTCCGTATTTGAACCTAAAACGTGACTTAGTTTTGTGCTCGGGATGTTCGAGTACGTTCTATTATGTTCGGGATATTTGATATATGTCTGTTGTTGGCGGGTTAAATACGGGATCGGGATGTTTGGTCTGTATTTGAACCTAAACGTGACAGAATTTGGTGCTCGGGTTTTTCGAGTACATTTTATTTTTGGTGCTTGGGATGTTCGAGTAGATTATATTATGTTCAGGATATTTTATATATGTCCATTATTGGCTGGTTAAATACGGGATTGGGTTGTTTGGTCCGTATTTGAACCTAAAACATGACATAATCTTGGTGCTCGGGATGTTCAAGTACTTGTTGTTCGGGATACTTGAGATATGTCCGTTGTTGGCGGGTTAAATACGGGATCTGGATGTTTGGTTCGTATTTGAACCTAAAACGTGACTCAGTTTTGGTGCTCGGGATGTTTGAGTATGTTCTATTGTTTTTGGGATATTTGATATATGTCCGTTGTTGGCGGGTTAAATACGGGATCGGGATGTTTGGTCCGTATTTGAACCTAAAACGTGATAGCATTTTGGTGCTACGGATGTTCGAGTACGTTTTATTGTGTTTGTGTTCGGGATATTTGATATATGTCCGTTGTTGGCGGGTTAAATACGAGATCGGGATGTTGGTCCGTATTTGAACCTAAAACGTGATAGAATTTTGGTGCTCGGAATGTTCGAGTATTTTATTATTGGTGCTCGGGATGTTCGAGTACGTTCTATTGTGTTCGGGATATTTGATATATGTCCGTTGTTGGCGGGTTAAATACGGGATCAGGATATTTGGTCTGTATTTGAACCTAAAACGTGATAGAGTTTTGGTGCTCGGGATGTTTGAGTACGTTCTATTGTTGTTCGGGATATTTGAGATATGTCCGTTGTTGCAGGGTTAAATACGGGATCGGGATGGTTGGTCCGTATTTGAACCTAAACATGACTCAGTTTTGGTGCTCGGAATGTTTGAGTACGTTCTATTGTGTTTGGGATACTTGATATATGTTCGTCGTCGGTGGGTTAAATACGAGATCTGGATGTTTGGTCCGTATTTGAACCTAAAACGTGACAAATTTTGGTGCTCGGGATGTTCGAGTACGTTCTATTGTTGTTCGGGATATTTGAGATATGTCCATTGCTGACGGGTTAAATACGGGATCGGGATGTTTTGTCCGTATTTGAACCTAAAACGTGATGGAGTTTGATGCTCGGGATGTTCGAGTACGTTATATTGTTGATCGGGATTTTTTTCCTCGAACCCGATCATATTTTATCTGCTCGTGATGTTTTCCCTAGAGCCCAATCATATTTATTTGTTCTGGATGTTTTCCTTCGAGCCCGATCATATCTATCTGCTCGGATGTTTTCCCTTGATCCCTCTCATATCTATCTGCTCGTGGATGTTCGAATAAATTATATTGATCGGGATGTTTTCCCTCGAGCCCGATCATATCTATCAGCTCGGGATGTTTTCCCTCGAGCCCGATCATATTTTATCTCCTCGGGATGTTTTTCTCGAGCCCGATTATATTTATCTGCTCGGGATATTTTCCTGAGGCTTTGTTATATTTATCTGCTAGGGATAGTTTCCCTTGAACTTGGTTATATTTATCTGTTCGGGATCTTTTAAGCTTTATTATCTCGGATTGTTTATTAACACTTAATTAATTCTGGAATTCGGATGAGCTTTATTTGCTCTGGATAATTCTTATTTTAGGCGAGTTTTATTGCTAGAGATTTTTGGTTTTCAGTGCTAGGGAAGGATTCTCTATTAGCAGTGTTTCTGAAGTTCTGGATTGTTATTTGATGAGGTGTTCGAGGAGCTTAGATAAATTGTTTTTGGTGCTCATGATGGGCTTTACTTGCTCTGCATGCATATTAACTATGGAACTCTCACGAGCTTTATTTGCTCGGTATTTCTTATACTATAGTTCAGACATTAACCGAATTATAGTTAAGAAAATTTTATGTTTCTTAACCAAAATAATAATTCAAATGGTTGGCTTTACTATCTTTTTTAAACAACAACCATCTTACTGCATTTTAATGAATTTTTTTAACTAATTACAAATAAAAAAATTTATTTTTACTTTTTCAAAAGAAATTATGCAAAGGACTTACTGTAACTAACTTTTTTTCCCTTAAAAAACACTTGGCCACCTTATTGTACATCTCATATACTATCAAGAACATTAAGCTATTAAGTTAACTAAATAAATAGCACAGATAATAATAAATGGGATAAATTGATACAGCTAATATTTGAAGCTGCTAAATAATTCAATGGACTGACTTTAACTAAATTTCTTAAAAATAAAGCCGAACATCTTAATGTAATTGTGATATCCTATTAGGAACATTAAACTAAATAAGTTAAACTAAAAAAATAAAAAGAAATAGCACAAGGTATATAATGAAATAAATTGATAAAATTAATATTTGAGGTTGTTAAATATTGGAGGAGATAAAATACGCTCTAAAATGTATATATATCAACCCTAAGAAATATAAGTAAGGAGTACTATATCACATTTTAAAAAATATATATATTGAATGTCATTTTACTCAATTTTCATCCAGATCTATCAATTATGTAATTTCTCTATCCAAAGATCTGAAACTCTTGTGACATTTTAACAGACTGGTTACATATTGCCTAACCTAGAATCCTTTAAACAACTGACTAATGCCACTAGGTGATGAATTCAAAATCTAAAAAAATTGAAACTGGAAAAAACTCGCCAATATTCTGGTACATGACACTAACTAGCATAAACTAGTATATATATAATGTTTTTTCTGTTTCGTTGTAATGGATGTTATATGATTTAATTATTTTATATTATTGAAATTAATAAATTACATATTTCTATATATTTTGTAATAACTTACTCATTTATATTATTTATTCAATTATTTTACTTCAAATATTCACCATTTTTACTCATACGACTATGTATGCAGTATGATAAAACACAAACCAGAGAGTAATTATCTAAAAAAACATTAATCTAAATTAAGTTAAAACAAACTAAGCAGGCATGTCAATAATATCATGTTATACCCTAAGTCACATGAAGCAGGTGTGCAGGTATGTGTGTGTCAACTTTTAAAATATTTGAGTGCAGGTGCATCTATATATATATACTGATGAAATAAAGTTAAAACATACATAATACACATCATATTTGACCAATTATATTATTTACAATGAAATCAAATCTTTACTGTTCTTCGAAAAATATATTTTAGAAATGAAAATAAAAATGAATTATTAATATTTGGTCATAAGATAATGAGTTCGAAAATGAAATCAGATATTACCTCTGCGTTTCAACACGTTTTGTAATAGTATGAATTAAGTAAAAATGACTTATATTATTTTCGGAGAATTAAGAATGTCTAATATTTAAGTAAAACGCGACTTAATAAAACTTAATCGTAAAGCGCCGCACACACACTCAATGTGCCAGATCATGACTGGAGCGTCATTGCGCGAATTAGTAAAACATTGTGCGCAACTTAGTAAAACGTAGTACGTCTTAACGCGTCACACAGTATTCAATGCGTCAGTTCGAGACCGTAGCTCCATTGCACGAAGGGGATATGAGGATTATTCTTAGGTTATACCTCCCACCCACATACACACACAAAATCAAGCCACTGGAAGTCACTATAAATATTTCTTTCAAAATTAATGTTGCTAGCTATATGCCTATATGGTTTGACTCGAATTTTAAAGTTACGCATATGCTAACAACTATAACATTTGACAAAGCGGTAAACATTTGATCCTAAAATTGCCACAGTAAAATAAATAAAATTATGCATATGCTAACAACTAACTTTTTGTCTAGTGGTAACCACTTGATTCTAACATTGATATCAGAGTTAGATCACGAGTTCGAGCCGTCCGAGAAGCAACTTCTATGGTGATGTTGACACCCACGTAGTGCAGCCTGATCGCAATTTATTTAAACAATAATTTTCAGTGTAGCGCGATTATACCGCAAGTGTATGGTGTCAAGTTGTAGTATAATGATATGAAAATAGGGATGTCGTACCCACATAGACTAGTAGTAATTACCAATTCAATTAGCTTAAATATATTACGAAATTGTTACTAAAAATTTACTAATTTACTAAAACAAAGGAAATAACCAAAACACAAAGAGAGAATGCCATAAATAGTAGAGATAAAATATCAAGACTTCGATTCACTTAAGTAATCCCCCACAATTCAACTACTAGTTCTAATCAAAATTAATACATCTAAGGTGACAAGTTTTCTAGTTATATCTAATATACTCTCTCGAGCTATATTAAATATAATATCAATTTGCAGTAATTAACTATCGTTCACTTATTTAACAAATCAATATTGCATACGCTCTATGAAACCCTTAGCCTTCGATTACTATATATCTATAGCTATCACACATGTATTTGACGCCATCTCTCGATCTCGGTCTGAAATCCACTGTTTGTGTTATCTGTTCCGTATTACAATCTTATCTCTCGATCTCAATTGCAAACTAACATCATTCAAAGGGTAGCTAATCCCTTAAAAGCATTAAAAACATAACACAAACTCAAATATAACAAAAACTCAATCAAAAACTATAGAATTAAAATTGTGGGTTCATATAAAAGATCCCTAATCTCGATAAACGACTTACCCTAGCATAATAAAGCAAGAACAATGTTTTATCATATTAAACAACACAATAAACATTGAAACTCGAAAATTAAACCAAACAAAGTTTAGAAATACAGAAAATCGCTAGGTGTTGACTCTTGCGTTGATCCGATATCCCGTCTCCCGCTGCGTTGCTTATATCTCCAACTTGTATGTGTGGCTTCTCCCAATTTTAGGGTAAAATCTGATGTCAAAAAGACCTCTCTTTTGATGCAAAAACTCCTTTATATAGTGAGGAATCCAAGCCACAAAATATGGTACCCAAAAATAGTCCAACTCTTAAAAGGTAATTTTTTCGTGCAGAACTCTGTAGCGATCGATCGCTATGTCCATGGCGATCGATCTCTTCAATTTTTCTCTCTATGGCAATCGATCTCTGTCTGAGTGGCGGTCGATCCCCTAAACTTTCTACCCCGATGCGATCGATTTCTTCATTCTCAGCGATCGATCTCTTCCCATATAAAATTTCTCACACTTCCCTGCCTTGCATCTATTGATCTTTGCATCATGGCGATTGATCGACATCTTCAATTTTAGCCACATCAACTCTTTTCACCTTCATTCCAACGTCTTGGCTCGTTTTGTTCCATTTTCACATTCCAATCCATAAAATGGGGTTTTTCAGTTATTCTTGCACTTTCAGTGGATTCCTGGAATTATACAAAAATACAACCAAAAGCCTAAAATCGTCCAAGAATCACTATAAAAATGGTAAGAGATATATGCAAATATAAGTGCAAAAATGGAACTTATCAACTCCGCCAAACTTTGCTCTTGATCGTCCTCGAGCAAGAATATAATTAAAAACAGTGAAACTCGACATGGATTATGGATTCGCTTTAGCGTGCTCATTGTTTATTCAGAAATTTCACTCATACCACAACAAGAATTCATCTAACCGTTGGACACGAAGTGTTTTCTCTTTAAGTCAAGTAACAAACCTCAAACTCGGAACGTGTGTGTGTGATATGTCAATCACAAGTATATATAATCATCATAGATCAAACAGTGCTAATCAACAACAGTCAAGATTATCATCGAGCATCCATATACCTATTTTTTCAACACTTCTCAACTAATGTAATTAATTCCTAGACTTGGATCAAAAGGTCTTTTTGGTGTCGGTTTCAAAGAAAAAGATAGACTAAGCTCAAAGAAGAGAGTATAACTTATAAAGTTCATTTTTAGCACATAATTTTTAATTTCGGCTCATAAAGGTGTATATAATAAGTTTACCAATGAATGTCGAATGGGGGTTTATTTTATGTTAAACATACACCATTTTTTTAAGTAGGCTCAAAAGTGGACACTAGTGATAAATATATATGGTAGGCTTGAAAGGCTTTAACGTTCCAAGGATTGCCTAAATCATGTCCAAGTCAAGTTCATAATTAAAAAATTTCAAAGTGCCATCATCAAATAGGTTCCATGATCACTCGAAATGGCTCAAGACATATCATCAAGTTCACAAATATCATCACTACTCTAAATGCAATCAACAAGTCATGACTCAATGTGCTCAAATTATTCCTCAATACTCACAATATCATAAAATATCAATTCAAAAAACCAACTCCCCAAACTTAAGTAATACATTGTCCTCAATGTATGAAATGAAAAAGGTAGGACAAAGTAATACCTGGGGTGACAATCGTCAGTGGTCATCACTGGCATCCACATCTTCTGCCTCGTCTTCCTCATCGGTGGTAGGTGGGTATTGGCTGTAGAGTGGGTGGCTGTGGGAATGCTAATTGTGGATGGCCTTGTGGTGTTCTTTGCAACAGTGTGCAGTCATAGGAAAATGCATAAGTCATGAAGCTCGAGGCGCATGTCATCTTGATTTGCAAAAATCTCATCTTGATTGCGCCGGAGCTCTCTTTGCCCATCGCGCATCGATCGCTGTCAAACATTTAGTGCCATTAGCTCATCTCGAGAGATTGGAATCTTTACTCATTGGTGGTAGGAGAAGCTATTGTAGAGTAGCGACGAGGGACTTGGGACTTGTTGATGGAAGAACTGTGGTCGCTCTGGCCCTTGTGATGGCCCTGGCTCCTATGATGGGATGGCCCTGGGCTGGCTCTGGAGGTTGTATCGCAATTCTAATGGGTGCGGAGTGGCTGGACTGTCTCTTCATGAGACTCTCATGGCACATTTTCCTGCCGACATAAACTCAATGACTAGTGAAGGGAATGTAAGACTAATCGTAGTGACCCCTCCACCACTAAACGCATAGAGGATTCGATGATGCTCCCAAGATTCACCGAACGACCAGTCATGTTAGCAAAACTAGCATTGCTCTCTCCCTGGTAAACATGATGGTGTTTGTAGATGGTAGGACTCGTTGAGAAATGAATGTGAACCATATGTCCGTCTCGGCCTTCAATGGGTCTTCTTAAAATTCTTGATTTTACTATCATTAGTCAGTGTCCATTCCGCACCTCCGATATAGGGTTCAATGATTTCATGTAGTCTATATGTACGTAATAAGAATACTCATCGTCTTTGTTATGTGGCATCCCGTAGATGCGATTAATCCGTGCACTATCAAACAAGAAGTGCTTCCTACGAATGGTGACATAAGGTACATCCACGGAGGCCTTGTAGTGAGCAGCAAGAATTCTTTTACAATTGGGATCACCGCATGGCATGGTGGTCGCACAAATCCAACCAATTGCGTCGTTCCGCTCTCGAAGGATAGTGGAATCGGGAGTGCCCATTTCCATTCCACGCTCCCTGACCAAGGGCCTATCATGTCATTTTTCAACGAGAGCCGCGGCCGCTTGGTTAACAAATTGAGTATTGTCATATGTAGGGCGGAGGAGGACGATGAAACTCCTGCTCGTTGCTTCTTTTTCGGTGCCATTAGGATTATTCAAACTCACAAACAAAGCACCAACAAAATCCAAGAAATTCTAGCAAAATCCACGCCAATTTAATTAATCCAACTGGCTCAAAATTCCCCCAAACTTATCAATTACTCAATCCTTATGACCACAATTCCTAAAGATCCACTCTTTCCTACAAATCCCACAACAATTTCAAAATTCCAAACTTTCTACTATCCCAACAATTTAGCTATGCAGCATCAAAAAACCATGAAATTGCTAGCCAAGTTACCTCAATAATTCGAATTGATGACGATGTGTAGTCTTTGGCTTGAGAATTTGTCACTTTACAAATGGAGTGCCCAACCCTAGCTTTGAATCTGTGGAGGAATTGGAGAAAAATTGAGATAATGGCACTAAACATAACAAGAAATCTTGCATTCAAAGTGGGAGGGGAGTGAGTGAGTGATTGTGGGAGAGAATTTGTTAAGGGTCGATTTTGGGAAAATTTAAAATATGAAATCTGATATGTGTGTGTTGTGTGTGTGCAGATTGTGTTTTTTTAAAAAAAACAAAAAATCCCGATTAGCGCGATCGATCGCCTATATGGTAGAAATCGATCGCCTCTGTCGAGTAGGTTTTGTTAGTTATTTTCTCGAGAGGCAATCACTTTCTATATGTGAGATGAGATCGATCGCCTAGTGTCAGATATTTCAATCGTGATAGGCGATCGATCTCCTTTTGAATAGAAATCGATCGCCTTCTGGCAGTAGGCTCAGTGTTTTTTCAAATTTTTGCATCGTTTGAGTGTCATCGTCCCTTAGCACACCTTTTTCCTACAAAAAGCATACAAGGAGTCAACATGATGTGATAGAAATAAACACATCTATTACGCTTAATTGTCTACGATTTGGTGGTATATTTTGATGGATAAATTGATACATATGCTACCTAATCGTATATGTGTGTAAATATACGAAAATGTGAAGAAATCAAGCTAAATGATGAGGAAAAAAAACCAAAATCTAAGACAAATGTCGCTCCTTTCTCTCAAATTTATGTTCGATCCAAGTTTTGGAAATGTAGTCCATAGACAAGTTGTAGAACTTTGAGTTATCTTCGCGTGGACAACTGACTCGTCGAATTCGGAGTTTGTATGAGAAATGTATGGTCAAATATGAAACTCGCCAGAAATATTGAAGACAGGCGTAATTCGCCATTATTAGGCGTAATTACGCCAATGCTATGGCATGTGTAAGCGTAGCTACGCCATTCTATGCGTAATTACTCCAGAAACGCGGGAAGCCATAATTTGACACGTCATCAGGCGTATTTACGCCATTTTTTGCGTAGCTACGCCAGCAGAGTTTTGGAAAGTGTAAAAACTTGATTTCTTTCCTTCCCACGCGGATTCTAACCTACTCCATCAGCCTCCCAACATATATCCCTCGAAAATCAGACCTTAAACCATCTAGAGAGTTAGGGGTAGAGTAGTTTAGGATAGTTTTACAATTTTTTTCTCAATTTGTTGAAGAACGCTACAAAGATCGAAGCGAAGGCGGGATTGACACCTCGACGAGCGGAGATCGGATTAGTTTTCTTTCCTTTAATTAGAGTTTTTCTTAGATTATGTCTAGCTAGTTTTTAATTCTTGGTTGAGGAAGGCAAATTCTTGGATTTTATTTATCTTGGGGAGATTCTTACGCTTTAATAATTGAGTATCAAGAGTTTTTGATTTTATTCATATGATTGTTGTGTTTGTTTATTGGATTGACAACCTAGTAACTTGCATGAAATCTAACGCTAAATTAGATATCAAATACGGAATCGTTTGATCCCTCTAATTTACGAAGCAACTAAGATTGATGAATTTCTGCTTGTGAGTTTGTTAAATTCTTAGGAAGAACACTTGACTAGATTAAACATAGACGCTTGGATTATGTGTTTAGCTTCATCGATCTCACTAGTTCATATGCTATCATCGATTTAAATCTTATTCGCTTGTATTTTGATTGATTGTTTGATAAGGGTTTAAACTAGAATGCTTGGGCTACTTAACTAAACGTAAGGTGAGATAGGACTTTGATTATTGGATCAAACGTCCAACGATGAATATTCATATGAAAAATTGAGTCTTTTGTGAATCGATGAAATAGATGATAATTCCAAGAAGAGTCGACCGATACCAAGAATCGCTTTCATTAGTTTCATAATTAGTATAATCTTTAGTTTTAATTTAATTAGTATAATTCATTCACAACCCCATCTTTTATTGTTTTGATTTGATTTTCATTAACACAAAGATTCACACCTCCTCGTGGGATCGATCCCTACGCAACTACTATATTATTGTTATCAATCTTGAGGATTGAGTGTGGTTAATTTGGGCGTGAACGATAAGCGCACACCAAATTTTGGCACCGTTGCCGGGGAGGCGTTGTATATTTTTGTGTTAATATTTCTGTTTTTCTTTTCTTTCTCTTTCTTTTTCTTTCTTTCTTTTCCACCACCGCTACTCTTGTTGTTCGTGCTTACAGGTTGATATTTGAAAAATCGGATTTTATCATGGAGGACTATAGGCGACTAGACGAATGGAGTATCCTGTGCACCAACTTGGCGTAGGGAGTGGACAAAGAACGTACAATTCAAGTTGGAGTGATCATCCCAAACTCAAACTATGACAATCAATGGATGAGCCCACCTCCACCTACATGAAGTCCACTCTACCGCCATGGCCGCAACAACCTCAATACCATACCCCTGGTGAGTCTTTAGAGGATCTTGTTTCAACACTTAATGATAGTACTTTGCAATTTCAATAGGAGTTCGGGGCTAGCACTCAGAATTTGGGTAACCAAATGGAGCAACTAATAAGATCGGCTGAACGGATAACAGCACAAAAGGAGACCATGATTGCATTCGAATCATGGAGTGATGAAGAAGAGGAGATTATGGAGAAAGTGGTACTGATGCCACCCGAGCTAGAGGAGGAGACACATGTGTCAATAGAAGAAAATGAGTTTGTACATCCTACACTCCGCAAGATATGTTTCCCACTGAGAGCTATGTTGAATACTTAGATGAATCATGTGCTGTGGCAGAGGAGTCGGTGTGAAAGAGTACTGTGACATGGACAGTGACAAAGAGGTATAAACTCCAGAAACGATGGTACTGAGGCCATCAATACTGAAGAAAAACAGAGGTCGAGGTGGATGGCAAGGAATCTCACCAGAATGAGATTCCCAAAGGCGAGCATAAGGGACAACAACTTAAAGGATACCATGAGGTAGATCTTGATCGACCTCAACTGTCTTTGGAGGAAGGCGACACAGTGAAAAAGACAAAAACCCCAAAAGGTGCAAGGCGAATAGGCATCGCCTTAAGCGGGAGGAGTGGCGTCGGGGCCACTGACGTTAAAAAGAGGCGCACCTTGGGAGGCAAGCCAAGGGAAGTTAGTTTCATTTTTCCTTTTATTTTTTTATTGCTTTCTTAGTTAGACTTTTCTCTTTCCTTACAATTTTGACTTACATTGGGGACAATGTAAGATTTAAGTATGGGGGAGGGATATTAGTGGTGTGTTATTGCTTTTCAATTACAAAAATACCAAAATAAAAAAAATTTGAAAATTTGAGCTAATAGTCAATAATGAACGCATGCTTAGAATCATTAGCCCATTTTGAAACCTAATTGATGGCATGCATGCTTTTGAACATAGGTGAATTGCCTTGGAACACTTTGAACTCTAATGCAAAGTGTGCTTTGACTTAGTAATTGAATATTTTGAAATGAATCCGTCATGACTTGTGAAGTGTGCATAGCTTAGGAAAAATTGTGTGAATTTGTGTGATAGTCTTAGAGTCTTATACAGGCTAGGATAATACATGCTCTTATGAGGCTTTCGATGTCTAGACATAGAACATAAGTGATAGGCACCGTTTGAGCCTTTAAGCCTACCATGTATAGAAAATCAATCACTAGTACCCTTTTTGCAAAAGAATGGTTGTATGATAAGCATACAAACAACACCCATTCGACATTCTTTGACTAGCTTATCATCCGTCCCTAATAAGCCCAAATGTGATCTTAACCTACACCTTTGAAGGGAGTATGATGTGTTTCACTCATATGCACTTATGTATTCAATGATTCAAATGTTTGTGAGCTTCATTATCAAAAGAATGAAATGCATGAAAGAAAACGGATGCCTTGAAAAGAATTAATATAAATATGACTCCAATGGGAGCCAAGGCACAAAAGAAAAAAAAAAGATTAAAGTTTACATTGCAAAAATCATGCAAGAAGCGGAGCTAATTATTGTGCATATCACCATACTCTCTTGTTTGATGCATCTTTTCCCTTTCTTTCATAAGCCAATACCTAGGCCAGCTACAAGCTAATAAAGACCTACTTGATTTGTGTTTGCAAGTGGCTAAGATAGTGGAGAAGAGTAAGTGAGCTTATACTTGTGTTGGTGTACAACTTGAACTATTGTGGGTTTACATTTGTTGGATCTATAATTTGCATATGACACTTGTTTATGACCACAAACGCACGCTCACTACTTGTTAAGTATGAGATGTCTAGGGATTGAAATTGTTCCACGGTTAACTTTTCACCGCCTTTCATACTATGCATGTTTAAAATTATTGAGGCATTAAAGTGAAACAAGTTAATTTGTTATGATGCTATGAGCCAACAAAAAGATTGTAGTTTTGTCTGATTTACTCGAAGTCGAATAAAGTTTAAGTATGTGGGTATTTGATGTGACTATAAATAGACACATCTATTACGATTAATTGTCTACGATTTGGTATATTTTGATGGATAAATTGATACATAGCTTCCTAATCGTATATTTGTGTAAATGTAGGAAAAGGTGAAGAAATCAAGCTAAAATGATGAAAGAAGGAGTAAAGTTGAAGAAAAGAGGAAAAAAACCAAAATCTAAGACATATGTCGTTCCTTTCTCCTCAAATTTATATATGTTCGAGCCAAGTTTTGGAAATGTGGTCCATAGATAAGTTGTAGAACTTTGAGTTATCTTCGCATGGACAACTGACTCGTCAAATTCGGAGTTTGTATGATAACGTTATGGTCAAAATACAAAACTCCCCAGAAAATATTGAAGACAGGCGTAATTGCATCATTATTAGGCGTAATTACGCCAATTCTACGGCATGTGTAGGCGTAGCTACGTCATTCTTGCGTAATTACGCCAGAAATGCGGGAAGCCATAATTTTGACACGTCATCAGGCGTATTTACGCCATTTTCTGGCGTAGCTACGCCAGCAGAGTTTTGGAAAGTATAAATCTTGATTTCTTTCCTTTCCACATGGATTCTAACCTGGTCCATCAGCCTCCCTACATATATCCCCGAAAATCAGACCTTAAACCATCTATATAGTTAGGGTAGAGTAGTTTAGAGAGTAGTAGTTTACAATTTTTCTCTCAATTTTGTTGAAGAAAGCTAAAAGATCGAAGCGAAGGCGGGGATTGACACCTCGACGAGCGGAGATCGGATTAGTTTTCTTTCCCTTGTTTTTATTTATAGTTTTCTAGATTATGTCTAGCTAGTTTTAATCTTGGTTGAGGAAGACAAATCCTTGGATTTTATTTATCTTGGGGAGATTCTTACGCTTTAAATATTGAGTATCAAGAGTTTTTCTAATTTTATTGATTTGATTGTTGGTTGTTTATTAGATTGACAACCTAGTAACTTGCATGGAATCTAACGCTAAATTAGATATCAAATACGGAATCGTTTGATCCCTCTAATTTACAAAGCAACTAAGATGATGAATTTTCGCTTGTGAGTTTGTTAAATTCTTAGGAGGAACATGACTAGATTAAAAATAGACGCTTGGATTATGTTGTTTAGATTCATCGATCTCACTAGTTCATATGCTATCATCGATTTAAATCTTAATCGCTTGTATTTTGATTGTTTGTTTGATAAGGGTTAAACTAGAACGCTTGGGCTACTTAACTAAATGTAAGGTGAGATAGGACTTTGATTATTGGATCAAACGTCCAACGATGAATATTCATATGAAAAATTGAGTCTTTTGTGAATCGATGAATGAAATAGATGATAATTCCAAGGAAGAGTCGACCGATACCAAGAATCGCTTTCATTAGTTTAATAATTAGTTTAATCTTTAGTTTTAATTTTAATTAGTATAATTCATTTACAACCCCATCTTTTATTGTTTTGATTTTGATTTTCATTAACAAAAGATTCACACCCTCCTCGTGGGATCGATCCCTACTCACCCTATACATTATTGTTGTCAATCTTGAGGATTGAGTGTGGTTAATTTGGGCGTACACGATAAGAGCACACCACAACACCCAAGCTAAAATTATTAAACTACCTACTAAATTAAAAAACGAAAGAAAGGGAAAGAAAAATTAGTTCTTGATTTATAGTCCCAAGCTGGACTTTCTCATGCAGTCACTTCATTCAACAAAATGGACTGTTGTGCACAGCGGTTCACTGAAATCATGCCCATGACCGTGCTTCAATCGATGCGCATTCACTATGAAGGTTCCCTTTTTTGGATCATATAACTCGATGCACTAGACGAAAACACCTTAGAAATTCAAAAGGGACATGAACATTGCATTTCAGTTTGCTGGAAACAACCGTAATCTGGAGTTGAACAACAACATCATATCTTCTTCTTTGAAATCACGTTGACTGAGTCTTGCATCATGCCACTTTTTTGTCTTATCTTTGTAGATCTTGGAATTCTCATAGGCTGGTTCCGGAACTCTTCCATTTCGTTTACTTGTAGAAGATGTTTGTTACCTGCAACAGTTAAATCTAAGTTTAGATTTTTATTCCCAAATATGCCTTGTGCTCAAGTCCAATTGGAAGATGACATGTTTTTTCCAAAAACTAACTATATGATGTGGTGCCAATAGGTGTTTAATGCAACTTCTACATGCCCATAAAACGTCATCTAACCTCAAAGACCAATCCTTTTGAGACACATTGACAGTTTTTCTCTAAAAGCCGCTTCAGTTCCCTATTCAAGTTTGTGGATGGTTATGGTGTTTCAACCTTGT
>CAJQUN010002512.1:0-25728 GCA_907163345.1 Haberlea rhodopensis | reverse complement strand
TCCTGTAAAATATACAAAAACACAACCAAAAGCGTAAAACGTTCAAGAATCGCTAAAAAAATGGCAAGAAATATATGCAAATATACGAGTAAAAAGGGATACTTATCATGAACGCAGACACACACACACACACACACTTGTACTGCACTACACGCCAATGCATCATGCCCTCCCAAATTACAATACAAACAATCATCATAAAAGTATGGGAGACTTCAAGGCGGTTATACATATCATATCATTCACGATGTTCAAAGAGAAGAGACTTGAAGAATGAATGTATAATTACTTGCATAAATCACATTACCCCATACCATATTGGCATCATACTCTAAGAGTTAAGTTAACGTCATTCGAATCTCACGCATTCCAATTAGCACGAACTCATTTCCAGAACCAGAGTGTCATAATATGTGTTACTGTTTCAACAGAAATAGCCCCCCGAGCACACCAATAAATATTCACAATATCATTGAATACATAAATAATAATATAAAAATACTCCCTGAGAATACATCATATCATACGAGCTTTCCAAGCAGTTCATCTGTTCTCACAATATCCATAATCATTTCTACAAATCAATTATAATCAATCACAATAATGATTTATCGTGCTCGTATTCAAAATCATCAATTCCATGACAATAAGTAATTTATCACAATAGTGATTGTACTGTAAACACATACATTTCAATTACCATTTGACTACTTAAATCTCTCATATCACATCGCTCGCTTAATAGCAGCGGCACTCTATCTCATCGCACGCTCGACACCGGCAGTACCATAATCCATTGCACGCTCAATAGCTGCATCACAATAACCCATGTCACCATTCATTGGTGTGTAAGACCCCGTTACGAATTAATAAGGGTAATTACAGATTAAGCAAAACCGGGTGACAAAAGCTGAGTTTTCGAGTTAAGGTGTACAAGATCACAACACCTTATTTTTAAACAGATAAAATACATCAAACAAATAAATTTTTGGGGCATAATTTTCGGCCATTTCAGATTTACTACACCATAAATTCATGTTGGACACATGGAGCAAAGTGGGCACAAATATTGATTAAAAAAATCCCACTCCCCAACCTTGTTCCATCGCCCCTCACTTATATGAAGGCATGGGGATTGCCTTTTATTTAACAATCTGATATTCCCCTTTCACTTTCTTCACTCCAACAAGCAAACTTTTCTCCCTTTTCCTTCTCTAAAAATCGAGAGTTTCTCCTCCCTCTTCCTCCATCAAAACATGCTCAAATCTTGCATGCAAGTTAGGAATTGGATAGGAATTTAGAAGAGCTTCAAGGCTTTGTGGTGTTTTTTGAAAGCTTGAGAGGTATATCATCCTCTTATATTCCTAATCTTCGAATTTTTACAGATAGGGTTCGAATTTTTGAGTCTTGTTTTTGTAAAAAGAGAAACTCATGCTATCCTAAGTTTCAGCAGAAAACTATGGTTGCATGCAGAAGGTTGTCCCATACTTTCGAGTTCTGTAACTTCTGAATCTGTCTTTGAGCCTCAAACAAAAGTTGTAGATATAGGTGTTGTCGTCCTGTGGTTAATATTTGAGACTATTTGGACTTGAAATGAGTGAGATATACTCATTTTACTAAGAGGCAGCAGATTCGACTCTGCATGTGCTGTGAATGCACATGCAGTGTAGAAATCCGAACTTTTGACAAATTATACTTTCTATTTTGATTTTGGTCTTCAAATATATGTTGTAGAACGTTCAAATTTATGCATTTTAAAAAAAATAAGCATGCAATTTGGGTCTCCTGAGTAGGAGTTATGACGATTTTTCGTTCAGTGCTCATTTTCGCCTCTGCATGTCCATGCGTGTTGCAAGTGGACTGTAATTCGGCATTCTGGGAAAAATTTTATTCCACATTTGTTGTCGGTCTTCAAAAAAAAATTGTAGGTATTTGCTTTCTTTTGAATTTAAAAAAACAGAGAGAACTTAATTTGGGCTTCTTTCGAATTAATTATGAATTTTTGAAATTAAGTGCTCAATCTATGTCCTGCATGTGGGCGAAAATGCCATGCAGTGTGTTCTTCGGGTTCCTGAGCATTTTTGGCAAGGAATTTTGAAAAATGTCTAGAGACAAGAATTATAGGATTTCTAGTTGGCTGTAAATTGCCACTAGAATCACTAATTTTGGGTTTTAAATGAAGAAGTTATAACACGTTTGCCAACACTGCTCAAGCTGGAAAATACATTTTTAAATGTTGCGGTTTTAGTGTTCAAACACCACCTAGATGGTCGAACCAGCTTGACAACTTCTCTGATGAAATGTAATATTTTGGGTTTCTGAACTTTGAGCTCTGGAATCAAGTCGTTTTGATGAAGTATGGAATTATAGCGATTTTGTATACAAAAATGGGTCAGGCTGAAAATGTAGGAAAAATCGTTTAGGGTCATATTTTTAAGTTAGTTTGATTCAATACATTTTTGAGCACTTAGTGTCATTTTGGATTTTATTTGACCAGGTTAATAGACTCCGGGTTTACTCGAGGAGGTTTCGGTAGTTTAGTCTTGGTCTGAGGTACGTTGAAATGAGTTGTATCATGACGTCTGGCAAATGCGTGTAATGATACCACTGTATGACCTTGCTATTACTTGACTGATATGATTTTCTTGTCAATATATGATTCTGTGACTATCTGACATGATAAATGTCTTGGAGTACATGATATGTGAAATTACATGATTTGTATATACTCTCAATGAGATTGCATGATATATTGAGTTGCATATGTCATTAATGCATAATGATTCATGGGCATATCATATTGAGCTATCGTTTCCTTGATATCCATGATTTTGACTAAGTTGACTTACTCTGAGTGTCGGGTACGACGAGCATGGCGATGACAGGCAGTATAGGTAGTAACTGTAGCTCACTCTCAAGGAGCTCTAGTATCTCTAGATGTACTCCAAGACATTTATCATGTCAGATAGTCACAGAATCATATATTGACAAGAAAATCATATCAGTCAAGTAATAGCAGGTCATACAGTGGTATCATTACACGCCTTTGCCAGACGTCATGATACAACTCATTTCAACGTACCTCAGACCAAGACTAAACTACCGAAACCTCCTCGAGTAAACCCGGAGTCTATTAACCTGGTCAAATAAAATCCAAAATGACACTAAGTGCTCAAAAAGTGTATTGAATCAAACCTAACTTAAAAAATATGACCCTAAACGATTTTTCCTACATTTTCAGCCTGACCCATTTTTGTATAAAAAATCGCTATAATTCCATACTTCATCAAAACGACTTGATTCCAGAGCTCAAAGTTCAGAAACTCAAAATATTACATTTCATCAGAGAAGTTGTCAAGCTGGTTCGACCATCTAGGTGGTGTTTGAACACTAAAACCGCAACATTTAAAAATGTATTTTCCAGCTTGAGCAGTGTTGGAAAAGTGTTATAACTTCTTCATTTAAAACCCAAATTTGTGATTCTAGTGGCAATTTACAGCCAACTGGAAATCCTATAATTCTTGTCTCTAGACAGTTTTCAAACTTCCTAGCCAAAAATGCTTAGGAACCCGAAGAACACACTGCATGGCATTTTCGCCCACATGCAGGACATAGATTGAGCACTTAATTTCAAAAATTCATAACTAATTCGAAAGAAGCCCAAATTAAGTTATCTGTTTTTTTAAATTCAAAAGAACGCAAATACCTACAAAGATTATTTGACGACCGACAACATATTCGGAATAAAAGTTGCCCAGAATGTCGAATTACAGTCCACTTGCAACACGCATGGACATGCAGAGGCGAAAATGAGCACTGAACGAAAAATCGTCATAACTCCTACTCAGGAGACCCAAATTGCATGCTTCTTTTTTTTCAAATGCATAAATTTGAAATCTCTACAACATTTATTTGAAGACCAAAATCAAAATCGAAAGTATAATTTGTCAAAAGTTCGGATTTCTACACTGCATGTGCATTCACAGCACATGCAGAGTCGAATCTGATGCCTCTTAGTAAAATGAGTATATCCCACTCATTTCAAGTCCAAATAGTCTCAAATTTTAACCACAGGACCACAACACCTATATCTACAACATTTGTTTGAGGCTCAAAGACAGATTCGGAAGTTACAGAACTCGAAAGTATGGGACAACGTTCTGCATGCAACCATAGTTTCTGCTGAAACTTAGGATAGCATGATTTCTTCTCTTTTACAAAACAAGACTCAAAAATTCGAACCCTATCTGTAAAAATTCGAAGATTAGGAATAAAAAGAGGATGATATACCTCTCAAGCTTTCAAAAAACACCACAAAGCTTGAAGCTCTTCTAAATTCCTATCCAATTCCTAACTTGCATGCAAGATTTGAGCATGTTTTGATGGAGGAAGAGGGAGGAGAAACTCTCGATTTTTAGAGAAGGGAAAAGGGAGAAAAGTTTGCTTGTTGGAGTGAGGAAAGTGAAAGGGGAATATCAGATTGTTAAAATAAAAGGCAATCCCCATGCCTTGATATAAGTGAGGGGCGATGGAAAAAGGTTGGGGAGTGGGATTTTTTAATCAATATTTGTGCCCACTTTGCTCAATGTGTCCAACATGAATTTATGGTGTAGTAAATCTGAAATGGCCGAAAATTATGCCCCAAAAATTTATTTGTTTGATGTATTTTATCTTGTTTAAAAATAAGGTGTTGTGATTTTGTACACCTTAACTCGAAAACTCATCTTTTGTCACCCGGGTTTGCTTAATCGGTAATTACCCTTATTAATTCGTAACGGGGGTCTTACATTTCTTCCCTCTTAAAAAGATTTCGTCCTCGAAATCGCAAAACTGAGTATAACTCAAAAAATCACAAATATGAGTGTCTCAATCTCATTCATTGATACTTAAGGATCATCATGTATCAATGACAACTGTTGTGTTCGTCTCAACGATCTACCACTTAATCAAAGTTCTCTATGATTCCACAAGTTTCAAAATATCGAGGCAACATCAAACCTCACTTAACGAATCATATTGATCATCGCAAATGTAATATTTCATATTTACCTGATTCTCAACTCGAAGTCTAACGATATATTCTCTTTGGCGTAGTAAATCTGCTCACCTCAAGCCAAATTTTAATCGTTTTCGCAGAAAAATTTATAGTTCCTGGCATTTTTTCTCAACAATCTTAAGTTATGCCAAAATTTCTTATCAATTTTCTATCATCACATCACCGATCGGTAATTCTGGCTCTGCAAAACCTGAACCAATGCCATCCCAAAAGTTTTCTGAAACTTAAATTATAGGAAAATTATACTGGTGAATAATGATTTCAGTCAATTCCCACTAAATCACCACTATTAATTGAGACATAACTTCCCAAAGTCTGGATATTTTCTCAGTTGATCCATCTGGATGGGTATGCTAAGCAATACTCATTGCTAACTTAGTATCCATTACATTCTGAAAATAGTTTCAAATTCTGATATTATCCTCGGATGTCAATCAGATACATCTATTACAGAAACTCACTATAGCTAAACCACATTATACATATCTTAAACATGTCCTCTTCTCATAGACATATAGACTATCACATGAAATCAATATCTTGTATTGAATAGTCAATCAATTTTGATTCAACTTGTTTCACAATCTATGTTTGTAAATATTTGAGTTATAAAACTCAAAACTAGAAATCCCAAATTCGTTTGTGGTACTTACAAATCCTGTAATATCCCACTAGGTCTCGTATTTTTATCTTGACCTGCTGGCATGTCAAACAATTTTGCCACAAAATTCAAAAATTTCTTTCTGTATACCATCTCATCATAAATAGGATCTCGAGATGATACATCTCATCATTCCCAGAATAACACTATGTTCCCTATAATGTGCTTTCTGTTGTAATACGTCTTTCAAATCAGTAAAATTCGATGTTATATACTGATTTTTTCATTCGCAACCACCACTAAATGGCATACTAATTTTACTTGGTTGATAAGACAGAACCAATTTCTTAACTCAATATCTGTATGGGTCTGTCCTTCGAGTCTTTCCGATCGTCAAAATCAGAGGTTATCAAACTGCAAAGCAAACATTGATGCTACCATTGCACCTTGCACTTTTAGGTTCAGTGCATCTGCTACTAGTTTCATTTTCCTTGATTTATATTGACTATCAAAGTCAAATTCTTTAATAAATCCAGTCATCGCTTATATCTCAAGAATATGCAATCATCTTTTCATGATACATTAGAACATATCTTAAAATCTTTGACATACGTATTTGCACAACTACATATCTCCCTGAACCAATTAAACCAAAACAACATTGGGTTGTAGTCCATTTCAGTTTCAGTTATGAAAACTGCTTTCTCATTCATATGACCAAACGAATATCAAATTTCTTCTTGGTCAATTGGTTCATCCTTCCATAAAGCCTGTAATGTCTGGCAAAACTCATAACACCTTGTATCTTGAGTACTTTGGTTGGTATTGGCCAAAATTAGTACTACCTTTACTTTACTGGGATCAACAAGTATCCGGTGAGTTGATATCACCGATCCCAAAACAATACTCGATTCAACCAAGATTTACACTTCGATAACTTGGTACACTATTTGAGCTTCACGAAGCGTCTGAAAATCAATCACAGATGTTCTGTGTGGTTCCTTCTGAATCTCGAATACACTAGTATACCACTGATGAATATGATTATACTTCCGCCCAAAAGTTACGGAAAATTTTCTTCATCAAATTCATAACTCTACCGGTATAGTTGTCAGACCACACGACATTTCCAAAAATTCAAAATGCCTATATATATTTGGTTTGACCAATTGCCTAGAGAACATTTTCTCTTCTGACTCGAACTGATGGTAACCAGAGTGAAAATCGTTCTTTTCATACTTCAAGTTCCTTACAATTGATCATTTACTTCTCGATCTAAGGCAGCGGGTATTTCTTCTTGACCGATCTTAGGCAGTAGTGGGTATTTCTTCTTGACAATAGCCCGATTCAACTACCTTGAGTCGATCCACATCTTCATAATATAATTTTCTTATTCACAAACAACACTGATGTTTCCCAACGTGACATACTCAGACGTATGTACTCGTATCAAGGATATTCTGCAACTATCCTTCTGTATCTGTCAACTTTGCCGATGACATCCGTACAGTACTTTCGATATCAAATCTATTCCTTGGCACCAACGAAGTTAAAATCGATTTCCTTCTCTAGTGGAAATTATTTTATTTCTTCAGGAAAATCTTGGTAAGTTTTCTTACCACTAAGATATCAGTCAACATCGATTCTTCCTGATCAGCATTAACTGCTTATGATCAAATATCCTTCATTTTCCAAATACTGCAACAACAATATTTCATAGCTGATACTATCAGTATCTTAGCTTGCTATTCGTGGCAATAAACATTTCATTTGTAGCCACAATATAATCAAAAAAATTCATTATACTATGAAATCAACTTACAATATCTCAAAATTTATCAGAGTATCCATGCCCTTGATACAATCAAAACCATAGTTCGACAACACCAATTAATTCAAATCCACAACACTATCAAAAAACTGTAATCTGCAGTTCATTGTTGCAAGTGTGGATAGTATAATTATCACTGCTGGTGTATTTTCCCAATCATCATTATCAATGCACATTTGATGCAATATATGAAACCAATGATTGTATCTCAAATCAAACTCGTGCAGTGTGACCAATACACAACATGTATCTGTGATCACTAGCATCTTTATCATTGCCAAAATCGAAATGGTTCTATATCCTGGAGATATCTCAATCCCATTGTCAAGGTACTCTCTGGTCTACAGGTAATTAACTGCTGCTGGAACTGAGTGGTCATGAAGAATAACCACCCTGATATCTACCCTAGCTCAGGTTTTGTTGTTATGGCCGATCTGTTCCTGAGTACGTCATGGACATGCTCTGACAGGCCACAGTCGATATCAGTTTCTATTATTCTTTCAAATGGATCAGTAGATATTTACATCCACAGTGACCTCAAAAAGATTTGGTATTCTACAATCTCATAGTACCTCTAGAACTACTAGAGCTGGATAAATTTGAGTGATACTTCTGAAACTTTTCCAGGATTACTTGGATTATCCCAATGATAGTCACTTCATTAATCTTTAATCCAGTTCTAATTACTTCGCACCACCTTGGTGTCTTATTCCTTAGTCAATATCTAATCTCTTCACTAGTGAATAGCTATCGAGATTAAGCAGATATTTCCATTTCTCAAGTCCACGATAATCAATTATCATTTTCCATATCATCAATACCATTACTCTAGATAGTCTCATCTAAAAGAGTTCATAGTGAAGTTTTATTCATAGTTCGGACACAAAAACTGGAACTGAATCACGACAGTCCCCTAAACCAATTCCTCATTCAAACCAATTCTCGTTGTTTCTCACAACAACTACACTCCATTCTTCAGTTGAAATATTGCTAGTTTCAATATTCTCAAGTTCTAAATTATCATCTTGGCGTACACAGGTACGTATAACCTTGGTCTTTCAGATTTAAATTCCTTATGTCAATCGACAAAAGCGTTTTAAATAGTTCCAGTGTCATCCCACTAATCACAAGGATAAGTCCCAAAGTGATAAAAAAATTTCAATAACACTAAGTTAATTCAATTCACAGTTTACCGTGCCTACAGGTACAATATATGGCTCTTAAAGTGTATCGCTGCTACTTGTCCAAATAATAACTAACTGTTCATCAAAAAAATCAAAACATCATATACAATCTCAAGTCAGAGATGTTCTCATCACTTATTCTACATCATCATCCGGTCCGCAACTATCAATGCTAACAAATAAATTTTTCAAATTCTCAAGCTTGTATGCAACTCAGCATTCAAATTTTCTAGATTCTATGCAACTCAGCATTCAAATCCTCTACATTATATGCAAATCAGCATATTAAAATATTCAAAGACATGACAGCTCGCTATCCTTGCTTAATAATCCATTACATGTCTAACAATTCATTATCTAACATGTAATCATAGCAGGCAAGAGCATATAAAATCACATAGTCAGACACATGCACAAACAATTCATTTGTGTCTACTCTCAGTGTCCTAACTCTAGTTCGAGCATATCCCAGACTATGCTATGATACCATAATGTGAGGGCCCGATCCTAATGTGGTGTTTAATTAACACATACTGATTAATTTGCGTAAACAGCGGAAGATTAATTTCAAAGGTCTTATCAAACGGCCCTAAAAATTTTTTGTTTTAGGTGATACATATATACTGATACTTAAAATATGTAATTCCGGTTTCCAATTCAACATGTTGATCATCAAGTATAACATCAACCAGTAGTAGAATAATTAAAATACAGATACTCGGGGCATACCCCGGTAATTTAAAATATAAGTAAAAATATTCTAACAACTACTGCGACGCATCGAGAGATACTAGAGCTCATTGAGAGTGAGCTCAGGTTTATATTATGTTTTGCCCCAGTAGTTGTTAGAATATTTTTACTTATGTTTTAAATTACCGGGGTATGCCCCGAGTATCTGTATTTTAATTATTCTACTACTGGTTGATGTTATACTTGATGATCAACATGTTGAATTGGAAACCGGAATTACATATTTTAAGTATCAGTATATATGTATCACCTAAAAACGAAAAATTTTTAGGGCCGTTTGATAAGATTTTTGAAATTAATCTTCCGCTGTTTACGCAAATTAATCAGTATGTGCTAATTAAACACCACATTAGGATCGTTAATGTGAGGGCCCGATCCTAATGTGGTGTTTAATTAACACATACTGATTAATTTGCGTAAACAGCGGAAGATTAATTTCAAAGGTCTTATCAAACGGCCCTAAAAAATTTCGTTTTTAGGTGATACATATATACTGATACTTAAAATATGTAATTCCGGTTTCCAATTCAACATGTTGATCATCAAGTATAACATCACCCAGTAGTAGAATAATTAAATACAGATACTCGGGGCATACCCCGGTAATTTAAAACATAAGTAAAAATATTCTAACAACTACTGGGACGCAAAACATAAAATATAAACCTGAGCTCACTCTCAAGGAGCTCTAGTATCTCTCGATGCGTCGCTGTAAGCATTGTCACTATGTCCTCTTGTAAAGCCTGTCATGTTTGAACAATAAAAGACATGACAGCCCCCACAAAGGGGTCAGTACCCAATACGAGAAATAAATAGATCATGTCAAATGACAAAGTATCATGCAATGCATACCATGTATGAATGCGATGTATGAATGGTACAAGGGAATCGAATATCAAGATACCAAAATCGGAGTCCAAAGGAAGGTATCATCAAATCATCATAGCTTGAGCAGAGGGTGACAATATACGTACATTGCGCTAGGAAAACTCATCCTATGTACGTTACTGCATCCAGCCCTCGTGTCTAGGTCAGGTCGCACCTGCACGTGACTACAGTTACTACCTATACTGCCTGTCATCGCCATGCTCGTCGTACCCGACACTCAGAGTAAGTCAACTCAGTCAAAATCATGGATATCAAGGAAACGATAGCTCAATATGATATGCCCATGAATCATTATGCATTAATGACATATGCAACTCAATATATCATGCAATCTCATGTGAGGGTATATACAAATCATGTAATTTCACATATCATGTACTCCAAGACATTATCATGTCAGATAGTCACAGAATCATATATTGACAAGAAAATCATATCAGTCAAGTAATAGCAAGGTCATACAGTGGTATCATTACACGCCTTTGCCAGACGTCATGATACAACTCATTTCAACGTACCTCAGACCAAGACTAAACTACCGAAACCTCCTCGAGTAAACCCGGAGTCTATTAACCTGGTCAAATAAAATCCAAAATGACACTAAGTGCTCAAAAAGTGTATTGAATCAAACCTAACTTAAAAAATATGACCCTAAACGATTTTTCCTACATTTTCAGCCTGACCCATTTTTGTATAAAAAATCGCTATAATTCCATACTTCATCAAAACGACTTGATTCCAGAGCTCAAAGTTCAGAAACTCAAAATATTACATTTCATCAGAGAAGTTGTCAAGCTGGTTCGACCATCTAGGTGGTGTTTGAACACTAAAACCGCAACATTTAAAAATTTATTTTCCAGCTTGAGCAGTGTTGGCAAAAGTGTTATAACTTCTTCATTTAAAACCCAAAATTAGTGATTCTAGTGGCAATTTACAGCCAACTAGAAATCCCATAATTCTTGTCTCTCGACATGTTTCAAAATTCCTAGCCAAAAATGCTCAGGAACCCGAAGAACACACTGCATGGCATTTTCGCCCACATGCAGGACATAGATTGAGCACTTAATTTCAAAAATTCATAACTAATTCGAAAGAAGCCCAAATTAAGTTATCTTTTTTTTTTAAATTCAAAAGAAAGCAAAGACCTACAATTTTTAGTTGAAGACCGACAACAAATGCGGAATAAAATTTGCCCAGAATGCCGAATTACAGTCCACTTGCAACACGCATGGACATGCAGAGGCGGAAATGGAAATGAGTACTGAACGAAAAATCGTCATAACTCCTACTCAAGAGACCCAAATTGCATGCTTCTATTTTTTAAAATGCATAAATTTGAAAGATCTACAACATTGATTTGAAGACCAAAATCAAAATCGAAAGTATAATGTGTCAAAAGTTCGGATTTCTACACTGCATGTGCATTCACAGCACATGCAGAGTCGAATCTGATGCCTCTTAGTAAAATGAGTATATCTCACTCATTTCAAGTCCAAATAGTCTCACATTTTAACCACAGGACGAAAACACCTATATCTACAACTTTTGTTTGAGTCTCAAAGACAGATTCGAAAGTTACAGAACTCGAAAGTATGGGACAACCTTCTGCATGCAACCATAGTTTCTGCTGAAACTTAGGATAGCATGAGTTCTTCTCTTTTACAAAACAAGACTCAAAAATTCGAACCCTATCTGTAAAAATTCGAAGATTAGGAATAAAAAGAGGATGATATACCTCTCAAGCTTTCAAAAAAACACACAAAGCCTTGAAGCTCTTCTAAATTCCTATCCAATTCCTAACTTGCATGCAAGATTTGAGCATGTTTTGATGGAGGAAGAGGGAGGAGAAACTCTCGATTTTTAGAGAAGGGAAAAGGGAGAAAAGTTTGCTTGTTGGAGTGAGGAAAGTGAAAGGGGAATATCAGATTGTTAAAATAAAAGGCAATCCCCATGCCTTGATATAAGTGAGGGGCGATGGAAACAAGGTTGGGGAGTGGGATTTTTTAATCAATATTTGTGCCCACTTTGCTCCATGTGTCCAACATGAATTTATGGTGTAGTAAATCTGAAATGGCCGAAAATTATGCCCCAAAAATTATTTGTTTGATGTATTTTATCTTGTTTAAAAATAAGGTGTTGTGATCTTGTACACCTTAACTCGAAAACTCAGCTTTTGTCACCCGGGTATGCTTAATCGGTATTACCCTTATTAATTCGTAACGGGGTCTTACATTTCTTCCCCTCTTAAAAAGATTTCGTCCTCGAAATCGTAAAACTGAGTATAACTCAAAAAATCACAACATATGAGTGTCTCAATCTCATTCATAGATACTTAAGGATCATCATGTATCAATGACAACTGTTGTGTTCGTCTCAACGATCTACCAATTAATCAAAGTTCTCTATGATTCCACAAATTTCAAAATATCGAGGCAACATCAAACCTCACTTAACGAATCATATTTTGAGTTTCTGAACTTTGAGCTCTGGAATCAAGTCGTTTTGATGAAGTATGGAATTATAGCGATTTTTTTTACAAAAATGGGTCAGGCTGAAAATGTAGGAAAAATCGTTTAGGGTCATATTTTTTAAGTTAGTTTGATTCAATACACTTTTTGAGCACTTAGTGTCATTTTGGATTTTATTTGACCAGGTTAATAGACTCCGGGTTACTCGAGGAGGTTTCGGTAGTTTAGTCTTGGTCTGAGGTACGTTGAAATGAGTTGTATCATGACGTCTGGCAAAGGCGTGTAATGATACCACTGTATGACCTTGCTATTACTTGACTGATATGATTTTCTTGTCAATATATGATTCTGTGACTATCTGACACGATAAATGTCTTGGAGTACATGATATGTGAAATTACATGATTTGTATATACTCTCACATGAGA
The DNA here is from genome assembly GCA_907163345.1 of Haberlea rhodopensis. Classification (NCBI taxonomy): domain Eukaryota; kingdom Viridiplantae; phylum Streptophyta; class Magnoliopsida; order Lamiales; family Gesneriaceae; genus Haberlea; species Haberlea rhodopensis. Next base: position 12,522 of record CAJQUN010002512.1, on the reverse strand, counting down.
TTGCATGATATATTGAGTTGCATATGTCATTAATGCATAATGATTCATGGGCATATCATATTGAGCTATCGTTTCCTTGATATCCATGATTTTGACTGAGTTGACTTACTCTGAGTGTCGGGTACGACGAGCATGGCGATGACAGGCAGTATAGGTAGTAACTGTAGTCACGTGCAGGTGCGACCGGACCTAGACACGAGGGCTGGATGCAGTAACGTACATAGGATGAGTTTTCCTAGCGCAATGTACGTATACTGTCACCCTCTGCTCGAGCTATGATGATTTCATGATACCTTCCTTTGGACTCCTATTTTGGTATCTTGATATTCGATTCCCTTGTGCCATTCATACATCGCATTCATACATGGTATGCATTGCATGATACTTTGTCATTTGACATGATCTATTTATTTCTCTTACTGGAGTACTGACCCCCTTTGTGGGGGCTGTCATGTCTTTTGTTGTTCGGACATGACAGGCTTTACAGGAGGACATTGTGACGATGCTTACAGCGACGCATCGAGAGATACTAGAGCTCCTTGAGAGTGAGCTCAGGTTTATATTTTATGTTTGCGTCCCAGTAGTTGTTAGAATATTTTTACTTATGTTTTTAAATTACCGGGGTATGCCCTGAGTATCTGTAGTTAATTATTCTACTACTGGTTGATGTTATACTTGATGATCAACATGTTGAATTGGAAACCGGAATTACATATTTTAAGTATCAGTATATATGTATCACCTAAAAACGAAAATTTTTTAGGGCCGTTTGATAAGACCTTTGAAATTAATCTTCCGCTGTTTACGCAAATTAATCAGTATGTGTTAATTAAACACCACATTAGGATCGGGCCCTCACATTATGGTATCAGAGCATAGTCTGGGATATGCTCGAACTAGAGTTAGGACACTGAGAGTAGACAAAAATGAATTGTTTGTGCATGTGTCTGACTATATGATTTTATATGCTCTTGCCTGCTATGATTACATGTTAGATAATGAACTGTTAGACATGTAATGGATTATTAAGCAAGGATAGCGAGCTGTCATGTCTTTGAATATTTTAATATGCTGATTTGCATATAATGTAGAGGATTTGAATGCTGAGTTGCATAGAATCTAGAAAATTTGAATGCTGAGTTGCATACAAGCTTGAGAATTTGAAAAATTTATTTGTTAGCATTGATAGTTGCGGACCGGATGATGATGTAGAATAAGTGATGAGAACATCTCTGACTTGAGATTGTATATGATGTTTTGATTTTTTTGATGAACAGTTAGTGTTTGGACAGGTAGCAGTGATACACTTTAAGAGCCATATATTGTACCTGTAGGCACTGTAGACTGTGAATTGAATTAACTTAGTGTTATTGAAATTTTTATCACTTTGGGACTTATCCTTGTGATTAGTGGGATGACACTGGAACTATTTAAAACGCTTTTTGTCGATTGACATAAGGAATTTAAATCTGAAAGACCAAGGTTATACGTACCTGTGTACGCCAAGATGATAATTTAGAACTTGAGAATATCGAAACTAGCAATATTTCAACTGAAGAATGGAGTGTAGTTGTTGTGAGAAACAACGAGAATTGGTTTGAATGAGGAATTGGTTTAGGGGACTGTCGTGATTCAGTTCCAGTTTTTGTGTCCGAACTATGAATAAAAACTTCACTATGAACTCTTTTAGATGAGACTATCTAGAGTAATGGTATTGATGATATGGAAAATGATAATTGATTATCGTGGACTTGAGAAATGGAAATATCTGCTTAATCTCGATAGCTATTCACTAGTGAAGAGATTAGATATTGACTAAGGAATAAGACACCAAGGTGGTGCGAAGTAATTAGAACTGGATTAAAGATTAATGAACTGACTATCATTGGGATAATCCAAGTAATCCTGGAAAAGTTTCAGAAGTATCACTCAAATTTATCCAGCTCTAGTAGTTCTAGAGGTACTATGAGATTGTAGAATACCAAATCTTTTTGAGGTCACTGTGGATGTAAATATCTACTGATCCATTTGAAAGAATAATAGAAACTGATATCGACTGTGGCCAGTCAGAGCATGTCCATGACGTACTCAGGAACAGATCGGCCATAACAACAAAAACCTGAGCTAGGGGTAGATATCAGGGTGGTTATTCTTCATGACCACTCAGTTCAGCAGCAGTTAATTACCTGTAGACCAGAGAGTATACCTTGACAATGGGATTGAGATATCTCCACGATATAGAACCATTTCGATTTTGGCAATGATAAAGATGCTAGTGATCACAGATACATGTTGTGTATTGGTCACACTGCACGAGTTTGATTTGAGATACAATCATTGGTTTCATATATTGCATCAAATGTGCATTGATAATGATGATTGGGAAAATACACCAGCAGTGATAATTATACTATCCACACTTGCAACAATGAACTGCAGATTACAGTTTATTGATATGTTGTGGATTTGAATTAATTGGTGTTGTCGAACTATGGTTTTGATTGTATCAAGGGCATGGATACTCTGATAAATTTTGAGATATTGTAAGTTGATTTCATAGTATAATGAATTTTTTGATTATATTGTGGCTACAAATGAAATGTTTATCGCCACGAATAGCAAGCTAAGATACTGATAGTATCAGCTATGAAAAATATTGTTGTTGCAGTATTTGGAAAATGAAGGATATTTGATCATAAGCAGTTAATGCTGATCCGGAAGAATCGATGTTGACTGATATCTTAGTGGTAAGAAAACTTACCAAGATTTTCCTGAAGAAAAAATAATTTCCACTAGAGAAGGAAATCGATTTTAACTTCGTTGGTGCCAAGGAATAGATTTGATACCATGGAATAGATTTGATATCAAAAGTACTGTACGGAATGTCATCGGCAAAGTTGACAGATACAGAAGGATAGTTGCAGAATATCCTTGATACGAGTACATACGTCTGAGTATGTCACGTTGGGGAAACATCAGTGATGTTTGTGAATAAGAAAAATTATATTATGAAGATGTGGATCGACTCAAGGTAGTTGAATCGGGCTATTGTCAGAGAAGAAATACCAACTGCCTAAGATCGGTCAAGAAGAAATACCCGCTGCCTTAGATCGAGAAGTAAATGATCAATTGTAAGGAACTTGAAGTATGAAAAGAACGATTTTCACTCTGGTTACCATCAGTTCGAGTCAAAGAGAAAATGTTCTCTAGGCAATTGGTCAAACCAAATATATATAGGCATTTTGAATTTTTGGAAATGTAGTGTGGTCTGACAACTATACCGGTAGAGTGAGTTATGAATTTGATGAAGAAAATTTTCCGTAACTTTTGGGCGGAAGTGTAATCATATTCATCAGTGGTATACTAGTGTATTCGAGATTCAGAAGGAACCACACAGAACATCTGTGATTGATTTTCAGACGCTTCGTGAAGCTCAAATAGTGTACCAAGTTATCGAAGTGTAAATCTTGGTTGAATCAAGTATTGTTTTGGGATCGGTGATATCAGCTCACCGGATACTTGTTGATCCCAGTAAAGTAAAGGTAGTACTAATTTTGGCCAATACCAACCAAAGTACTCAAGATACAAGGTGTTATGAGTTTTGCCAGACATTACAGGCTTTATGGAAGGATGAACCAAGACCAAGAAGAAATTTGATATTCGTTTGGTCATATGAATGAGAAAGCAGTTTCATAACTGAAACTGAAATGGACTACAACCCAATGTTGTTTTGGTTTAACTGGTTCAGGGAGATATGTAGTTGTGCAAATACGTATGTCAAAGATTTTAAGATATGTTCTAATGTATCATGAAAAGATGATTGCATATTCTTGAGATATAAGCGATGACTGGATTTATTAAAGAATTTGACTTTGATAGTCAATATAAATCAAGGAAAATGAAAAGTAGCAGATGCACTGAACCTAAAAGTGCAAGGTGCAATGGTAGCATCAATGTTTGCTTTGCAGTTTGATAACCTCTGATTTTGACGATCGGAAAGACTCAAGGGACAGACCCATACATATATTGAGTTAAGAAATTGGTTCTGTCTTATCAACCAAGTAAATTAGTATGCCATTTAGTGGTGGTTGCGAATGAAAAATCAGTATATAACATCGAATTTTACTGATTTGAAAGACGTATTACAACAGAAAGCACACTATAGAGAACATAGTGTTATTCTGGGAATGATGAGATGTATCATTCTCGAGATCCTATTTATGATTAGATGGTATAAAGAAAGAAATTTTTGAATTTTGTGGCAAAATTGTTTGACATGCCAGCAGGTCAAGATAAAAATACGAGACCTAGTGGGATATTACAGGATTTGTAAGTACCACAACGAATTTGGGATTTCTAGTTTTGAGTTTTATAACTCAAATATTTATAAACATAGATTGTGAAACAAGTTGAATCAAAATTGATTGATGGTAGCGTTTATAGTGTACGCCCAAATTAACCCTTCTTCAGTTGATGACAAAAATATGTAGTAGTGTGGAAGTAGGGATCGATCTCACAGGGAAGGTAAATTTATTTCGTGCCAAAAACGAATGGTAACAAAAGGGGTTTTAGGATGAATTATTACTACTAAGCAAATTCTATAATTAAACTATTTAACGAAATTAACTAAGATGATTTAAACTTATGAGAGCGAAGCGATTCTTGGTTTCCAGGTAACCGTACTTTTGGAAAATTATCTTTTAGTCATCAAATCAAAACATTCGAATTCTTTCAATTATCTATCGATTGGAAATTCAATTCCTACTCATCTTATTAAGAGAGAAACAGCATTCAATTCAACCCTTACCAAATCTCTAATCACCACTACAGCCGTTAATGATTAAATCAATGATAGTTTTCAAAACTAATGAGTTCGATAAATCTAATCAATGAATGAAAACTACAGCCGTTAAAATTGATTACTCAACCGTTTCTCCTAAGAATTCAACAACACCTACAGCCGGTTAATTATTGATCTTAGTTGTTTCTTAACCCGGTTAATTATTGATCTTAGTTGTTTCTTAACAAACTATCGATTATGCAATTGAATATTAGGTGATCGGTCTAATACACAAACACAACAATCATGGAATTCGAAATTTGAGAAACAAATTGAAATTGAAATCTAATTCAACAATCAAACCAAATTCTCATAAAAGATTTAAATCCAAAAGTAGGTATCCCTTCAACCAAGAATCAAAGGGTTTTAGCCTAGCATAATTAAATCAAATCAATAAAAATTCAATGGAAAACATTAAATAAATAAAGGAAAAGAAATTACTAATATAAATCACGATTCCGGCTTGTCGATTCCGGTTCCGTTCTTCGTTGTTCTTGAAGAAAACTTGAAAGCAAATTAATCTAAAATCTCTAATTATTCTAAAGTATGGAATAATATGCCTAAGAACTGAATAATCTCGATGGGGGTTGGTGGCTGATAAAATAGGTTACAATCTTCTAAACGTGGTAAAAGACCTAATTTCCTAATTTCCGGACTCTTCGGCGATCGATCTCCTTGAATGTGGCGATCGATCGCTGCATTTTTTTTTCGGAAAAACCATTGAGGCGATCGATCGCTATAAAGTGGCGATCGATCGTCGAGCTCAGCAGTAGACTTTGGCGATCGATCGCCACTTCTTCGCGATCGATCGCCGACCCGTAAATTTGATGCAAATGTTTCTGTCCATAGGCGATCGATCTCCTCTTCGTGGCAATCGATCTCCTCCTTCAAAATTACATTTTTGCCCTTTTCTTGATCAACTTTGAGTCCTTGTCATGTCCATGTCTCTTCTTGGTCTTTACACACATCATTTTTAGCTCGTTTTCTTCGATTGTACCTATAATTACACAAATATACGATTAGGTAGCATACGTATCATTTATCCATCAAAACCTACAAATCGTAGACAATTAAGCACTAAAGATGTGTCTATTTCTAGTCACATCAAACTCCCCCATACTTACTCTTTACTCGACCTCGAGTAAACAAATAAAACTACAATATTTTTGTTGGCTCATAGGTTCATAACAAAGCCACTTGTCCTCACTTTAATGCCTCAACAATTTTAACATGCATAATAATGAACGGCGGTGAAAAGTTAACAGTGGAACAAGTTCAATCCCTAAACATTTCGTACCCAACAAAGTAGTGAACGTGTGTGTGTGGTCATAAACAAGTGTTGTGTACAAATTATAGATCCAAAATATGCAAAGCCATAATAGTTCAAGTCATACACTAACACAAGTATAAGCTCACTTGCACACTCTTCTCCACTATCTTAGCTACTTTGCAAACACAAATCAAGTAGGTCTTTATTAGCTTGTAGCTTGGCCTAGGTATTGGCTTATGAAAGAAAGGGTAAGGATATTCAAACAAGAGAGTATGATGAGAAATGCACACTAAAAGCTTCTCTTCTTGTATGAATTTTTCAACTCTGCTCTTTTTCACAAGGTCTATTTAAACCTTTGCTTCTTTTGTGCCTTGGCTCCTCTTGGAGTCATATTTTTATCTATTTTTTCAAGGCATCCCTTTTTCTTTCATGCATTCCATTCTTTTGACAATTAAGCTCACAAATATACTTCAATGATCCCAAGTACATTTGAATGAAATACATCATACTCCCTTAAAAGGTATGGATCAAAATCACATTTAGGCTTAACTTAAGATTGTTGAGAAAAAATGCCCGGGAACGATAAAATTTCTGCGAAAACGATTAAAATTTGGCTTGAGGTGAGCAGATTTACTACGCCAAAGAGAAATATATCGTTAGACTTCGAGTTGAGAATCAGGTGAATATGGAAATATTACATTTGCGATGATCAATATGATTCGTTAAGTGAGGTTTGATGTTGCCTCGATATTTTGAAATTTGTGTGAATCAGAGAGAACTTTGATTAAGTGGTAGATCGTTGAGACGACACAACAGTTGTCATTGATACATGATGATCCTTAAGTATCTATGAATGAGATTGAGACACTCATATGTTGTGATTTTTTGAGTTATACTCATTTGCGTTTGAGGATCTTTTATCGGGGGTAAGTTATAATTTTTATGAGGGGAAGAAGATGACAAGACCTACACGATTAGGTAACGTATAAATTAAAATTTTTTAAGTTTCGAGTTAAGATCGTAACATTTTAAACACAACAAAAACAATAAATATTCAAACAAATAAATTTTTGGCATAATTTCGGCCATTTCAGATTTACTACCATATAAATTCATGTTGGACCATGGAGCAAAGTGGCACAAATATTGATTAAAAAATCCCACTCCCCAACCTTGTTTCCATCGCCCCTCACTTATATCAAGGCATGGGGATTGCCTTTTATTTAACAATCTGATATTCCCCTTTCACTTTCCTCACTCCAACAAGCAAATTTTTCTCCCTTTTCCCTTCTCTAAAAATCTAGATTTTCTCCTCCCTCTTCCTCCATCAAAACATGCTCAAATCTTGCATGCAAGTTAGGAATTGGATAGGAATTTAGAAGAGCTTCAAGGCTTTGTGGTGTTTTTTGAAAGCTTGAGAGGTATATCATCCTCTTTTTATTCCTAATCTTCGAATTATTACAGATAGGGTTCGAATTTTTGGTCTTGTTTTGTAAAAAGAGAAGAACTCATGCTATCCTAAGTTTCAGCAGAAACTATGGTTGCATGCAGAAAGTTGTCCCATACTTTCGAGTTCTGTAACTTTCGAATCTGTCTTTGAGCCTCAAACAAAATTGTAGATATAGGTGTTGTCGTCCTGTGGTTAAACTTTGAGACTATTTGGACTTGAAATGAGTGAGATATACTCATTTTACTAAGAGGCATCAGATTCGACTCTGCATGTGCTGTGAATGCACATGCAGTGTAGAAATCCGAACCTTTGACAAATTATACTTTCGATTTAGATTTTGTCTTCAAATAAATGTTGTAGATCTTTCCAATTTATGCATTTTAAAAAATGAAGCATGCAATTTGGGTCTCCTGAGTAGGAGTTATGACGATTTTTCGTTCAGTGCTCATTTTCGCCTCTGCATGTCCATGCGTGTTGCAAGTGGACTGTAATTCGGCAGTCTGGGCAAATTTTATTCCGAATGTGTTGTCGGTCTTCAACTAAAAATTGTAGGTCTTTGCTTTCTTTTGAATTTAAAAAAAAAAGAGAACTTAATTTGGGCTTCTTTCGAATTAGTTATGAATTTTTGAAATTAAGTGCTCAATCTATGTCCTGCATGTGGCGAAAATGCCATGCAGTGTGTTCTTCGGGTTCCTGAGCATTTTTGGCTAGGAATTTTGAAAAATGTCGAGAGACAAGAATTATAGGATTTCCAGTTGGCTGTAAATTGCCACTAGAATCACTAATTTTGGGTTTTAAATGAAGAAGTTATAACACTGTTTCCAACACTGCTCAAGCTGGAAAATACATTTTTAAATGTTGCGGTTTTAGTGTTCAAACACCACCTAGATGGTCGAACCAGCTTGACAACTTCTCTGATGAAATGTAATATTTTGAGTTTCTGAACTTTGAGCTCTGGAATCAAGTCGTTTTGATGAAGTATGAAATTATAGCGATTTTTATACAAAAATGGGTCAGGCTGAAAATGTAGGAAAAATCGTTTATGGTCATATTTTTTAAGTTAGGTTTGATTCAATACACTTTTTGAGCACTTAGTGTCATTTTGGATTTTATTTGACCAGGTTAATAGACTCCGGGTTACTCGAGGAGGTTTTGGTAGTTTAGTCTTGGTCTGAGGTACGTTGAAATGAGTTGTATCATGACGTCTGGCAAAGGCGTGTAATGATACCACTGTATGACCTTGCTATTACTTGACTGATATGATTTCTTGTCAATATATGATTCTGTGACTATCTGACATGATAAATGTCTTGGAGTACATGATATGTGAAATTACATGATTTGTATATACTCTCACATGAGATTGCATGATATATTGAGTTGCATATGTCATTAATGCATAATGATTCATGGGCATATCATATTGAGCTATCGTTTCCTTGATATCCATGATTTTGACTGAGTTGACTTACTCTGAGTGTCGGGTACGACGAGCATGGCGATGACAGGCAGTATAGGTAGTAACTGTAGTCACGTGCAGGTGCGACCGGACCTAGACACGAGGGCTGGATGCAGTAACGTACATAGGATGAGTTTTCCTAGCGCAATGTACGTATACTGTCACCTCTCTGCTCGAGCTATGATGATTTGATGATACCTTCCTTTGGACTCCGATTTGGTATCTTGATATTCGATTCCCTTGTACCATTCATATATCGCATTCATACATGGTATGCATTGCATGATACTTTGTCATTTGACATGATCTATTTATTTCTCGTACTGGGGTACTGACCCCCTTTGTGGGGGGGTCATGTCTGTTTTTGTTTGGACATGACAGGCTTTACAGGAGGACATAGTGACGATGCTTACAGCGACGCATCGAGAGATACTAGAGCTCCTTGAGAGTGAGCTCAGGTTTATATTTTATGTTTTGCGTCCCAATAGTTGTTAGAATATTTTTACTTATGTTTTAAATTACCGGGGTATGCCCGAGTATCTGTATTTTAATTATTCTACTACTGGTTGATGTTATACTTGATGATCAACATGTTGAATTGGAAACCGGAATTACATATTTTATGTATCAGTATATATATATCACCTAAAAACGAAAAATTTTTAGGGCCTTTGATAAGACCTTTGAAATTAATCTCCCGCTGTTTACGCAAATTAATCAGTTCATACAAGGAATCGAATATCAAGATACCAAAAATCGGAGTCCAAAGGAAGGTATCATCAAATCATCAAAGCTCGAGCAGAGGGTGACAGTATACGTACATTGCGCTAGGAAAACTCATCCTATGTACGTTACTGCATCCAGCCCTCGTGTCTAGGTCCGGTCGCACCTGCACGTGACTACATTTACTACCTATACTGCCTGTCATCGCCATGCTCGTCGTACCCGACACTCAGAGTAAGTCAACTCAGTCAAATCACGGATCAAAGGAATGATAGATCAATATGATATGCCCATGAATCATTTATGCATCAAATGACATATGCAACTCAATATATCATGAAATCTCATGTGAAAGTATATACAAATCATGTAATTTCACATATCATGTAATCCAAGACATTCATCATGTCATATAGTCACATAAGAATCATATAGTGACAAATAAGTCATATAAATCAAATAATGACATATAAGGCCACACATTAGCATCATTACACGTCTTTGCCAGACGTCATGATAAAACTCATTTCAACGTACCTCGACCCAAGCTAATCTACCGAGACTCCTCAGATCAACCCCGGAATCTATTAACCTGGTCATTTACACCTCAATTATATCATCAAAGTGTTCACTTATTTCCAATATCAAATTATAATCCAAACATTGACCCTTAGCAAATTTTCTTAATTTTCAGCCTGACCCATTTTCGTATAAAAATCATAATAATTCATATGATGTCCAAAAGACTTGAGGCCAGTGGGAAAATCACGAAAACGTAATGTACTAGAGTAATCTTCAAGTCCAGAAGCTAGTTCACTCATCTTGAGGCACATGCAAAGCAAAGTATGCCAGATTTAAAAATACTCATATTTTGTTTTGACAGAGTGGCAGCGTGTTGTGATGCCCCGAAATTAATTATATGCAATTTGAGCATTAATGATGATCATGTGATTATTTATGTTGGTAATTAATTAATATGATGGGTAATGAAGTGTTAGCATGATTTAATTATGTTGATTGTTAATTATGAGGAAAGCATGAATTTAAGGGAAGTTTGTAGCATGTTGTAAAATGCTTTTAAAATACCATGTTGGGGTAATTTACACATCATGTTAATATTGGGTATAATTTAATTAACCCATACCCCACTATACCCAACCCACTTCATTCATTTTAAACCCATCACTCTTAAAATCCCCAAAATCCCTTCCCAACCCAAAACCCTTCCATTTTCGTTTTTGGGCTTAAAGAAGAAGAGGAATCCTTCCAAAAACTTGATTTGTGGAAATTGTTGGTAGATTTGAGTCCCCAAGAGGTATGTATACCTCATTGTTGTTTTTGTAAAGTTTTATTTGAGTTTGATATGGTTTTGGAGGGTTTTGAAATGGTTTGTTATGGGTATGTGTTGTATGTTGTTGGGGTATAATTTTGAAGTGTTTTATGTGGTTTTAGTGTGTTATGATGATGTTGATGTTGTAGAAAAGTTTGGGTTTGAAGGGTTTGAAGTGGAGCTTGAAAAATGCTCAAAAATGGCGAATTTCGATGTACAGGGATTGGCGATCGATCGCCCGTTTTTGGCGATCGATCGCCCGTTTTTGGCGATCGATCGCGAGCCAGCAGTAGGCTCCAGAACCATTTGGCGATCGATCGCCACTTTTGGGCGATCGATCGGCGAGGTTGGCGATCGATCGCGCCAAAAGTGGCGATCGATCGCCGAAGGCACAAAAAGTCAGCAACGGGCAGTGCGATCTCGCGATCGATCGGGGCATCTCAGCGATCGATCGCGAGTCACACAATTATGTGTTTTTGTTATTTTGTGGGATTTTTGGATATTGGACTATATTTAGCTTCTAATATCGATTTGTATGGTTATGTAGAACCATCCCAGGTACCCACAACTTCAAGGAGATAAAGTTCTTCAACTTCTCCATTTTGGAATTAAGGTACGTAAGAGACGTACGGGCATCGGACGGTAAACCCTACTCCTATATTATGATCATACTATGATTGCATAAGAATTTACGATGCTATGATGATGTGTATAATGAATAAAGATGATAAGATGTTTAAGATGATGTTATGATAAGTAAGTTCACGATGAAGATGATTTTATGATGAATAAAGATGAGAAGATGCTTACGATGATGTTATGATAAATGATGATGATGTCTATGATGAATAAAGATGACGAGACGCTTACGATGATGTTATGATAAATGATGATGATGTTTATGATGAATAAAGATGACGAGTTGCTTACGATGATGTTATGATAAATGAAGATGATATGACGTTACTATAACGATTATGATGAGACGATGATGTCTATAAGATGATAATGCTTACATGTTAATGATGTTTACAAGATGATGATGTATATAAGATGCTATGATGTTTATGATGAATATGAAACTATGTTATTAAGAATGGTTGATGTCCGTGGTGGTTATTATGGGCAGGCGAGGAAGTCTTGCCGCTCACATAACTGAGCGATGGGGTACATCCGCTATCAAGGTGTAGCGAGGGGTATCATCCGCTGAGCGATGGGGTACATCCGCTATCAAGGCGTAGCGATGGGTATCATCCGCTGAATAAAGAGATACATCCGCTATCAAGGCGTAGCGATGGGTATCATACGATGTGTTATGTCGAGCGAGGGGGGCCAATTGTGCCGCTGTCATAATAGAACCGGGACAGTTCTACTTCTAATTAACATAGTTTGATGTGATCATATATGTGAAGTATGATTTTAATCGTTTACGCGAGAACTAACGATTATA
>CAJQUN010002511.1:0-25743 GCA_907163345.1 Haberlea rhodopensis | reverse complement strand
CGGCAACGCGCCAAAACTTGACCGCTTTATTTTAAACAGAAAATATTCAAAGTGTAGTGTGAAGCGATTCTACCGCAAGTGCACGGTTGTCAAGTTTTAGTATAGTGAATTTAAGTAAGGGTTGTCGAATCCACAGGACTAATGTATAAGTACCAAATACCAAATAAGACTAGAAAAATTATTTTAGACGATATGAAGAAGGAAGGTGATTAACTAATGCAAACTTAAACTAAGGAACGGAAAATTAAAACAAGAAACAATAAAATGAATGGTTCCGGATATGCAAAGGTAATTCGCTCGAGAAAGATTAAGCTAGAATTTACATGCTCTTCGTTAAATGTGTTATCTTTAATGATTCATAGCTGAATAAGAATTATCAATCAATTGATTCTAAAGGTGAGAGGTTTTCGCTGTTATTCATAACACTCTCTCGAGCTGTAAAGAAACTAATATCAAACTAGAACAAGTCACTCTCGTGCACCTATTTACTAATTCAATATTGCATAAATCGTCAAAAAACTCGTTACTCTAAATCTCTCGATTCAAAGTCCTCGCGTATGTGATTTCATCTCTCGATCTCAATCTTAAACATACTTCATGAATTAATAGAGCGTGCTATAAACGTTATCTCTCGATCTCGGTTTATAACTCTCAGAGTCAATCAAAGTTAGCTAGGCTTTGATCGTAACAAGCAATTAATTCATGAACAATAGGAATCAATACACTCAAACACAATTGAATCAATAAATCATCAAACACAAGTGATACTAAATCTCATAAAATAAACTAGATTTAATTCAAATCAATTACACAAGACGTTTAATTGTCTCTCGACCTCAAAAACATCAAATGGAACTGAAAATCAGAATGAAATCAAGTTTAGAAATACGATAAACGGCGGATGAATCTCGTGCGTTGCACCGTGATTTCTTCTCTTGCTCCTCCTTGCACTCCGGAATCGGTTGCTCAAGCTCGGACGAAGAACGGAGAAGAAAGCTTGCTCCGGGATCTCCTTCGGCGGCTCCTAGGGTTTAGGGTTGTAAAAATCGCTCTTCTCCTCTCCAAGATCTCTCTTTTATCATATAGAAATATCCCTAAATAAAGCCACCGAGAATCAATTCAAATTTGGAAGATAAGATTTTCCAGATTTTGATCGATCGAGATTCATGTTCGATCGATCGGTGCACTGTTCACGTCAGCTTTTCAACTCACTGCTCGCTCGATGATCGAAGTATATTTTCGATCAGATCGACAATTCTCAAATTTGTTGCTAAAGTCTCTGCCTCGATCGATCGATCGAGACAAAATCTCGATCAATCGGTGTTGCTTTGAATAATTTGATGCTCAACACTCTGCCTGGCTCGATCGATCGAGAATTAATCTCATCGATCGAAGCTTCGAAAAATTCAAATTTTTCATTTGATCTCTTTTTCGCCTCGATTTCGCCCGTTTTCTTCATTTTAGCTCATTTCTTCCACTTCCGACCTATTTTCTGAAACAAACAAATAAACACCAAAAAGCATATATCATCCAGGAAAAGTACGAAAAATGGGAAGGAAATTACAGCTAAAAAACACTTAAAATCTAAGCTTATCAATGGTTTATTCAATTTATAAGGAAACTCTGTCCAATTTTCTTAAAATCCTTTACCTTTTACAACTCATTTTAATTATATGTTTACCACAAAAAGTGGCAGAATGAATGTGTAAATGGATTGTTGGAATGTATTTGCAATTTGGTTTTACAACTTGTGACGCTTTTTTAAAAGGTGATAAAAAATGCATATTGAAACATTGTTTATCATTGCATTCATTAAGGGGGAGTATAAACTCATGCATCCATTAAGGGGAGTTTAAACTCTCTATGCATTTCATAGTTATAAGTTAATTTTCTTTCAAGTTTACCAGGTTTTGTGATCATCAAAAGGGGGATATTGTTGCGCCTTAAAACGCTACATCACTCATTTCTTTAATTTAAATAAAATTATCTATTTTTTTTTATGATTACAAAACCTATGCTTTTGTACTAATGATTTGTGTTGAGTATGCAGCATAAGTTATGATCAAATTAAGCATATTGAAGATTGAACAAGTGTTGAAATGCCAAATGAAAATATTTTTTTCAAGCGGATCGCTCCAGGCGACGAGTGCCATCGCCCCAGGCGAGGATGGGTGCCAGGCGAGGCATTGCCACGCCCATCGATAGAGGCGATGGTGAGGCGGGCGAGTGGAGCGTACCAAGATCGCCCCATGCGATGATGACCATCGCTTCGGGCGATGGCAACCATTCAAGACTTCGCCCTGCACATCGACTGAAGCGACGCCGAGGACCGCGCGCATGGATAGATCGCCCGAGGCGATGGCTAGAACGCTTGAGGTGATCCTGGAACGTTTGAGGTGATGGTTTGTTCGTTTGAGGCGATCCAGATTTTTAGCTACGGCATTTGTTTTTTGGTGATGAACGCCTGAGGCGATCTGTGCCATAATGTGAACGTTGGTGCGTGGCGATGAAGATCGCCGGAGGCGATGTCCGAGGCGATGCAGGAGGAGTGATTCAAGTCTTAAGTGTAGCAACGGCTAGTATGAGCCTTGGAAGCCTTCTGCACTATAAATATGGATATTTGGGCTCAAGTTGATGTTAGGAAACAACAATATACAATACAAGCAAGCTATACTCAATCAAACTCAAGCTATCATAGCAAAACTTTTCTATTCTAGTGTCTTATATTGAGAATTTGTTTCTTATTCTTGTGTGAGAGCTTTGTTCTTCATTTGTTTACACCGTGAAGGTGTCATTTGTTGTAGCACACAAGTTGTGAATCTTTGAAAAGGTCATCCAACACCGACGCAAGTTGGAAAATTGTATAAGTCGTCGACAAGTGAAGTCGGTGCAAGGTTGTGGCTATCCTTGGAGCCCTCAAGGCCAAGAAGAAGTTGTGTGTCGCTATTATTGGAGCCCTTAAGGCCAAGAAGAAGTTGTTCTAGTGGAACCTCGGTTAAACAGTTTCTAACCGGGAAGAGGAGACGTAGGCGATTCATCGCCGAACTTCTATAACAAATTCTCGTGTTCTTTATTGCATTATTTATATTATGCATTTACATTATTTTATTGTTTATTGTTCGATTGACATCAAGTATTCCGCAGCGCAAACTCAATTATTTGCAAAATCATTTTAAAACGCTAAAGTAGCCAAGGAACCTCATTCACCCCCTCTTAGGTTCCAACACGTTGCCCCCAAGTCGAGACCGACCAAAATATTATTTATGCAAAGTTGTTAATTAATCGAGTTTTAAATTATCGAGGTTCTAATATATATACACACACGATAAACGATTATGTGTTATCAACATTTTATCTGCTGAAATCAAGAATAAATCACCAATAAAAAATTTCCTTTTCAATAGCATTTTCATAGAATTACTTGAATGGGATGTATGGTGTTATTCGATTTAATGATTATAAAAGAATCTGTAGGCGATTGCCTAATGATTCATTAGCCCAGATTAAGTCCATTTGGCCAGAACTATGGTATAGCCAGAATTCCAATTTTGTTGACAATCTATTAGCCCAAATTAAGTCATATTCTAAGTTCAACCCGTCCTACTTGTAGCCGCAGATAAATCACGGGTCACATTATCAGTAATAATAAATAGATCTTCTACATTTGTAATTTATAACCATGAAAAGTGTCACGCCCCGGTCTCAGGCCCGAGCAAGCGCGACTGCGAAATAGGCTCCTATAGCAACTTCTTCGTATCCGTCCTCGCTCTACGAAGATGGTTAACCCAAGTAGTTGCTATAGGATGGATACGAAGTAGTTGCTATAGAGCCCATTGTGCAGTCGCGCTTGTGCGGGCCTGGGCCCGGGGCGTGACAAAAAGAAATTAAAACTACTAGTGACACATAATAATTACCCTTTTTTACAACAAAGAAAACAAGGATTAAGGGAAATTCTACAAGCAAAAAGTTTTTATGCAAGATTTGTGAGATACTTTCCAATTTAAAAAATCAAATTAGGTTTTGATTGTTTTTCACACTCAATTGGCTTGGCTTACACTTCAAAAAGTTCAAAATATCGGTTTCTTTGTCGTACGTTGTTAATTATTTTATGTAATTACAGTCATTCTATTTTTTGGAAAATCATTTTATATTTTCTTCCAATATATTTTATTTTAGTATTTCTTCCAATCACATTTATATATAGTTTTTGTAAGCTGTGAGTTGTTATGAAAAAAGTTGCTTTTTTCTGTGGCTTTAATTGTTGGATCATGTGATGCGGGAAAGTCTTTTTTTTTTAATGTCTTTGATGGGTATTTGGTGAACTTGAATAGAGGCATTACAATTATTATTCCATATGAGTATCATTTGAAGTTGGGATGGGTTGAGACTGAAAATGACTTCTAAACGATATTCTTTTGTTAACTTGTGAAAGTTTCCATTTCATCATTCAGTTTCTCTTAGTTTTATCAATTTCATTCCGAGGAAAATTTTCAAATTTCATTTTTTTTTTCTACAACAAGTAACAAATTTGATGTTTATTATAAAGCCCCCTTCTAGAAAGAAAGGTCTTAAAATAATGATGGCATCGGATAATTTTTTGTTGAACTATGAGAAAACCACACCAGAAGTACTTACTATGTTAAGAAAAATTAGAGACGAGATTTAAAGTGACATTAATTTCAACAATAAATAAATTGCAATTGAGTTATTTTTATGAAGTATTCATAAATTAATCATAAATGTACTAAATATTAAGGAGGTATTATTTTATATGTTACATGGGGTCTACATAAATTCTCGTATATGTGTTATCTTATAAATTTAGTGAATTTTAATTTAGCGTGTTGCCCCCAAGTCGAGACGGACCAAAATTTTATTTACGTGAAGTTGTTAATTAATCGAGTAGTAAATTATCGAGGTTCTACTATATATACACACACAACGATAAACAATTATGTGTTATCAACATTTTATCTGCTGAAATCAAGAATAAATCACCAATAAAAATTTCCTTTTCAATAGCTATTTCCATAGAATTGCTTGAATGGGATGGATGGTGTTATTCGATTTAATGATTATAAAAGAATCTGTAGAGGATAGCCTAATAATTCATTAGCCCACATTAAATCCATTTTGGAAAGAACTACGGTATAGCCAGAATTCAATTCTGTTTGATGATCTATTAGCCCAAATTAAGTCATATTCTAAGTTCAACCCGTGTCCTACTTGTAGCCGTAGCTAACACATTATTAGTAATAATTAAATAGATCTTCTACATTTGTAATTTATAACCATGAAAAGAAATTAAAAAGCTAGTGACATATAATAATTACCCTTTTTACAACAAAGAAAAACAAGGATTAAGGGAAATTCTGCAAGCAAAAAGTATTTTATGCAATATTTGAGAGAAACTTTCCAATTTAAAGAATCAAATTTAGGTTTTGATTTGTTTTTCACTCTCAATTGGCTTGGCTTACACTTCAAAAAAGTTCAAAATATCGATTTTCTTTGTCGTACGTTGTTAATTATTTTATGTAATTATATCATTCTTATTTGGGAAATCATTTTATATTTTTTCCAATATATTTATTTTAGTATTTCTTCCAATCACATTTGTATATAGTTTTTGTAAGCCTGGAGTTGTTGTTACGAAAAAGGTTGCTTGTTTCTGTGGCTTTAATTGTTGGATCATGTGATGCGGGAAAGTCTTTTTTCTTTTAATGTTTTTGAAGGGTTTTTGGTGAAATTTTGAATAGAGGCATTACAATTATTATTCCATATGAGTATCATTTGAATGGGATGGGATGGGTTGAGATTGAAAATGACTTCTAAACGGTATTCTTTTGTCAGCTTGTGAAAGTTTCCAATTTCATCATTCAGTTTCTTTTAGTTTTTATCAATTTCTTTCCCGAGGAAAATTTTCCAATTTAAATTTTTTCTACAACAAGTATCAAATTTGATGTTTTTATAAAGCCTCTTCTCGAAAGAATGTTTTAAAATAATGATGGCATCGGATAATTTTCTGTTGAACTATGAGAAAACCACACCAAGAGTTCTTACTATGTTAAGAAAAATTAGAGACGAGATTTAAAGTGACATTAATTTCAACAAGAAATAAATGGCAATTGAGTTATTTTTATGAAGTATTCATAAATTAAGCACAAATGTACTAACATTAAGGAGGTATTATTTTATATTCTTACATGGGGTCTTCGTATATGTGTTATCTTACAAATTTAGTGAATTTTAATTTAGCGCGTGCCCCCAAGTCGATACCGACCAAAAATATTATTTACGCGAAGTTGTTAATTAATCGAGTATTAAATTATCGAGGTTCTACTATATACACACACACGATAAACGATTTTGTGTTATCAACATTTTATCTGCTGAAATCAAGAATAAATCACCAATAAAAAATTTCCTTTTCAATAGCATTTCCATAGAATTACTTGAATGTGATGTATGTTGTTATTCGATTTAATGATTATAAAAGAATTTGTAGACGATAGCCTAATGATTCATTAGCCCACATTAAGTCCATTTTGGAAAGAACTACGGTATAGCCAGAATTCCAATTATGTTGATGATCTATTAGCCCAAATTATGTCATATTCTAAGTTCAACCCGTATCCCTACTTGTAGCCGCAGCACATTATTAGTAATAATTAAATAGATCTTCTATATTTTTAATTTATAACCATGAAAAGAAATTAAAACCGCTAGTGACACATAATAATTACCCTTTTTTACAACAAAGAGAAAACAAGGATTGAAGGAAATTCTGCAAGCAAAAAGTATTTTATGCAAGATTTGAGAGAAACTTTCCAATTTAAGAATCAAATTTAGGTTTTGATTTATTTTTCACTCTGAATTGCCTTGCCTTACACTTCAAAAAAGTTCAAAATATCGATTTTTTTGTCATACGTTGTTAATTATTTTATGTAATTTTAGTCATTCTTATTTTGGGAAAATCATTTTATATTTCTTCCAATATATTTATTTTTAGTATTTCTTCCAATCACATTTGTATATAGTTTTTGTAAGCCGAGAGTTGTTACGAAAAAAAAGTTGCTTTTTCTGTAGCTTTAATTGTTGGATCATGTGATGCGGGAAAGTCTTTTTTTTTTAATGTTTTTGATGGGTTTTTGGTGAACTTTTGAATATAGGCATTACAATTATTATTCCATATGAGTATCATTTGAAGGTGAAATGGGTTGAGATTGAAAATGACTTCTAAACGGTATTCTTTTCTTAGCTTGTGAAAGTTTCCAATTTCATCATTCAGTTTATTTTAGTTTTTATCAATTTCTTTCCCGAGGAAAATTATCCAATTTCTTTTTTTTTTCTACAACAAGTATCAATTTGATTTGATGTTTATTATAAAGCCCTCTTCTCGAAAGAAATGTTTTAAAATAATGATGGCATCGGATAATTTTTGTTGAACTATGAGAAAACCACACCAGGAGTTCTTACTATGTTAAGAAAAATTAGAGACGAGATTTAAAGTGACATTAATTTCAACAAGAAATAAATGACAATTGAGTTATTTTATGAAGCATTCATAAATTAATCACAAATGTACTAAATATTAAGGATGTGTTATTTTATATATTACATGGGGTCTACATAAATTCTTGTATATGTGTTATCTTATCAATTTTGTGGATTTTAATTTAGCGTGTTGCCCCCAAGTCGAGACCGACCAAAAATAATATTTACGCGAAGTTGTTAATTAATCAAATATTAAATTATCGAGGTTCTACTATATACACACACGATAAACAATTATGTGTTATCAACATTTTATCTGCTGAAATCAAGAATAAATCACCAATAAAATTTTCTTTTCAATAGCATTTCCATAGAATTACTTGAATGGGATGTATGATGTTTTCGATTTAATGATTATTAAAGAATCTATAGACGAAAGCCTAATGATTCATTAGCCCACATTAAGTCATTTTGGCCAGAACTACGGTATAGTCAGAATTCCAATTATGTTGATGATATTAGCCCAAATTAAGTCATATTCTAAGTTCAGTCCGTGTCATACTTGTAGCCGCAGATAAATCACTGGTCACATTATTAGTAATAATTAAATAGATCTTCTACATTTGTAATTTATAACCATGAAAAGAAATTAAAACTGCTAGTGATACATAATAATTACCTTTTTTTACAACAAAAGAAAACAAGGATTAAGGGAATTCTGCAAGCAAAAAGTATTTATGCAAGATTTGAGAGAAACTTTCCAATTTAAAGAATCAATTTAGGTTTTTTGATTTGTTTTTCACTCTCAATTGGCTTGGCTTACACTTCAAAAAAGTTCAAAATATCGATTTTCTTTGTCGTACGTTGTTAATTATTTTATGTAATTATAGTCATTCTTATTTTTAGAAAATCATTTTATATTTTCTTCCAATATATTTTATTTTTAGTATTTCTTCCAATCACATTGTATATTGTTTTCTAAGCCGAGAGTTGTTATGAAAAAAAGTTGCTTTTTCTGTGGCTTTAATTGTTGGATCGTGTGATGCGGGAAAGTCTTTTTTTTTTTAATGTTTTTTATGGGTATTTGGTGAACTTTTGAATAGAGGCATTACAATTATTATTCCATATGAGTATCATTTGAGGGTGGGATGGGTTGAGACTGAAAATGACTTCTAAACGGTATTCTTTTGTTAACTTGTGAAAGTTTCCAATTTCATCTTTTATCAATTTCTTTCCGGAGGAAAAGGAAAAATTTTCCAATTTCAATTTTTTTTCTACAACAAGTATCAAATTTGACGTTTATTATAAAGCCCCCTTCTCGATTGAAAGGTCTTAAAATAATGATGGCATCAGATAATTCTTTGTTGAACTATAAGAAAACACACCAGAAGTTCTTAATATGTTTAAAAAAAATTAGAGACGAGATTTAAAGTGACATTAATTTCAACAAGAAATAAATGGCAATTGAGTTATTTTTATGAAGTATTCATATATTAATCATAAATGCACTAAATATTAAGGAGGTATTAATTTATATTACATGGGGTCTACATAAATTCTCGCATATGTGTTATCTTATAAATTTAGTGAATTTTAATTTAGCACGTTGCTCCCAAGTCGAGACCGACCAAAAATATTATTTACGCGAAGTTGTTAATTAATCGAGTATTAAATTATCGATGTTCTATTTATATACACACACACGATAAACGATTATGTGTTAACAACATTTATCTGCTGAAATCAAGAATAAATCAACAATAAAAAATTTCCTTTTCAATAGCATTTCCATAGAATTACTTGAGTGGGATGTATGGTGTTATTCGATTTAATGATTGTAAAAGAATCTGTAGATGATAGCCTAATGATTCATTAGCCCACAATAAGTCCATTCTGGACAGAACTACGGTATAGCCAGAATTCCAATTCTGTTGACGATCTATTAGCCCAAATTAAGTCATATTCTAGTTAAGTTGAACCCGTGTCCTATTGTAGCCACAGATAAATCTCGGGTCACATTATTAGTAATAATTAAATGGATCTTCTGCATTTGTAATTTATAACCATGAAAAGAAATTAAAACTGCTAGTGACACATAATAATTACCCTTTTTTACAACAAAGAAAAGAAGGATTAAGGAAATCTGCAAGCAAAAAATATTTTATGCAAGATTTGAGAGAAACTTTCCAATTTAAAGAATACAATTTAGGTTTTGATTTGTTTTTCACTCTCAATGGCTTTGCTTATGATCGCTTTTATTTAAACAATTATTTCAAGTGTAGCGAACCAAAAGCGTACGGTGTCAAGTTTTAGTATAGATTATGAAAAGTACGGATTGTCGAACCCACATGGATTAGAAAAAATACCACGTTCAATTAGATTAACTATATTTAACCTACGATTATGGAATGATTAACAAATTAAATTGACTCAAACACAAAAATCAACATAAACAGCAGCAATGGATTATTGAAGAAATATGATCAAATAATTATCAAGACGTGGTTCACCCATGTAATCCCCAAAAGTTGTCTATTAAGGTGACGAGTTTTTCTTTCATTCGTTATACCTTGGCCTGGCTATAACAAGTCTAGCATTAATCTTTAATAAACCATTCTCATGTCCTTATTGAACGACTAATACCGAAAAATCGTTTGTGAAAACTACTAGCTTTCGATTTTGGTAAATCTATTGCTGTCACACGTATGCTAGATTTTACTTGGTCCGTCTCAACCTAAAACCCACGGCCTAATTTACTACGTCGTATCGTAATCTCCTATGGTCAATTCAATCACGATTACCAAAATTATAGCAAAAGGTAGCTAATCTTTTACAAGCATTAAAAACATAAATTATGCCCAAAGATCATGGAAATCGAATCAAAACCGATAATTAACTCAAGAGTTCAAACATGGGATCCCCTATGTCTTGATAAACAAAATTAGCCAACAACCATATTCAAATTATAATGCAAAAATATGTCTTTAAACAAATTCAACATCAAAATCTGAAATTCAAAATATTTAAGTTCAGAAATACTAAGATAACGAGGATGTCACTCGTGCGTCGTCTCCGTTTCGTTCCGTTGCTCTTGCTCTTCAATGAATTGTGGTATGTGTTGTTGTGGATGGAGGGAAGAAGAGGCTGCCTTTAGGTCTCAGAAAAAGTGTCAAAAGTCCTCTAATTTTCGTCCCTAGGTCTGATAAATTAGGAAAATCCGAGTGAGTAGGGAGGAGTCAACCTTGAACCAAACATGGAAAGTCTTTTTTTTTTCATAAAAAACACTTATCGGCGATCGATCTTCATTTCTTCCCGATCGATCGTTGATACCTACTGGACGCTAATCACCAAAAATAACATATCCGCAATCGATCGCAGCGTCCCACCGATTGATCACGAAATTCTCTGTACATTGGCGATCGATCGTGAATCTTTGCCGAGCGATCGCCAATACAATCTGCTTGGTTCCTCAATGCATAGCTCCGCGATCGATCGCGGTTGTTTATGCCGATCGATCGCCGAGCTAATAAGAATTCTAACTTTGAGATGTCAGTCCACCTTTCAACACTTTTGCTCGGTTTGGTCCTTTTTCAACATTTTAGCTTGTTTCCTCCACTTTTATTCCCTGGACCTAGATTCTTGAAATACACAAAAACGTAAAATCATCCAGGAATCAACATGAAAATCAATACAAAAACACAGTAAAATAAGTGTAAAATTCAATCAACTCCCCAAAACCCCCAAACGAGATTGACGTCCTCGAGCAAGCAAGATCGAAATGTAGAGTTTATCATCAATACTTTAAAAGAATTAACTTAACAAATCAATTGTAACAGCTCAGAAATCCCACTAACACTTTAACAAGAGTCAATCCAAAAATCAACAAGAAGTGTGTTTCTCCTATGCCAAGCAATACATCGCAAAATCGGAACGTGCGTGTGTGCTATTGTCAATCTTGAGTTTCATACATATCTTTAAGATCAAATTTTGCGCATAAACTCAAAGTCAAGATTTCTATTAAGTACTCCATAAGCCTACTTTTCAAACACTTCTTCAAATGTAAATATTCCCTAGACTTGGATCAGAATGTCTTTTTAAGCTTATAATGTCAGGTCTTTGGTGTTTGGCTTCAAAGAAAGATAGGATAGCACAAGAAGATAGTATAAGCATGTAATGTTCAAATTTTTAACACAAAATTGAGCTTCTCTTGTTTTTTCTTTTCTTTTTTTAGCCTTGGCCACTTTGGGTCTTATTTATTAGTTTCTCTTTTTTCATCATTTAGGCTTTATCTATGCTTTTCTTTTCTCATTCATCACTTTTTCAACAATAAGCTCATCCAAATGGTAGCAATTCATGTGCATCTAATGAGAATCATTATACTCCCTTTAGGTTAAGATAAATTTATTCAATTTAGGCTCAAATAGGTAGGTATAATGAGTTTGCCAGAGAATGTTGAATGGGGGCTAATTTCCATTCTTATTCACTTACACTCAAAGGGGACACTAGTGGTAATATAGACAAGTCATAGTTAACAGAATTTTTCACTTTCTATATATATATTCCACTCAATCATGACTCAAAAGTGTATCAAAATGTTCCTCAATTTTGACCTATTAACTCAACCCAAGATATTTACTAACAAGTCAAAAATTTTCAAAACTCTAATTGAGAGAGGAGAGATTATTATGCAAGAAAAGTAGTAGCAAGAGAAACAACAGTAATCAGTAAATACCCCCACAAACTTAGTATGTGCATTGTCCTCAATGTACAGTAAACAATAAGTAAGTAGTAGCAAACACATACCTCGACGACGATAGTCAGTGATCGCCGCCCTCGTCGACTTGCTCGGTGGTGGTTCTGGGTAGTATGGTTCCTCCGGCTGGTATTGCTGAAGAGGTGGGAATGTCGGCTGTGGCGGGAATGGAATGGTAGGGAAACCCTATGCGAATTCAGAGTTCCATGCAGCTGGAATGGTAGGGAAACCCTATGCGAATGCAGAGTTCCATGCAGCTTGATATTGCATGAACTCCATGTGGCGCTGATGCATTTACTGGTGGTCCCATCGGATTTCCCTTTGTTCATGTCGTATAACATGTAGTTCACGGTGGAGGGATTCCATAGTGATTGATGTAGGCACTGTGGCAACAGATGATGATGGTTCATGAATATGGCTGCTGCCAGGTCGTGGTTGTGCCATTCGTTTGACTGTGGCTGGTGCAGGGTGATCAACCACGATGGATGACTTTGGTGGAATTGCCTCTTCTGCGGGGGTCCCAGAACCTCTGCATAATTGCACAATGATGTGATAGTGGAGGGGCAAGGCATGCCAGAAATGGGAGTCCACGAGTATAGTGCTGCGTGGATGCCTCGACAATACGTCTGAGATCTACCGTGAGTCCGGTAACAATGGCATAAACAAGCGTGGCTCGGTCCTTTGTGACTTCAGATGTGTGAGTCGAAGGCATGACTCGAGCTACAATAAATGAGAACCAAGCCTTAGCCTCATCCTTCATATCTGAAATCAACACCAGCTGTGGTTTTCCATCAGCGACCAGTCGCCATTGAGTTCCCTCAATACAGATTGTAGACAGAATAGCATCGTAATCGATGTGTGTCCGGGTAATACATGGTATAGTCGTCCTCCGGAATGTTGGCATGTTTTATAACACATTGATAGCCGTGGAATCAAAAAGAACTGGCTGCTCCGTACCGTGTACAGTGACTGTTCTAGCTTCCATGTGGTTCTGCTTCCGGAGATTGGAGTAGAACTCCCTGACTAGAGAAACCACCACATCGCGTGGTGGACAAAAGTATACCATTCTCTTTGTAGTGCCTCTTGGATCACAGCACAACCGATTTTACTTGTGTCCATTCCCCGTTCCCGGACAAGATTTTTCTTTCGGTACACCTCGAAATACTTTGCAGCTTCCTTGTTGATAAACTTGTGGGAGTCAAACTCCTTGGGAGGGGAAACTACCTGCTTTGTTTTCGTTTGGTGCCATTCCTAGTCAAAGTAACCAACAAACACTCCCAACAAACACAATATTCAATTCAAGCACAAATTCTCAAACCAACGATCCAAGTCAGAATACTAATCCAAACCACACAACATCCAATGAGAAGCTCTTCAATTTCCCCCCAAACCTATCAAGACCAACAATCCCAATTTCACCAATTCACAATTCAAAACCTTATTTTTTTTCACACCCCAACACTAATTGGCAAACAATTCATAGCCCATGTATAACAAAGCTAAAATACCTCAAAAATTTTGAAAATTTGAGACTTGGTAGTTTTTAGCTTTCCATGGCTTCCACTTGGAGTGTAGGGTGCTCAAAACTTCTTCTCCCTTGATAATTCCTGTGAAAAATTGAAGTTTGATGTTAGAATTGAGGATTATCTCAGAAATTTGAGAAATTGAAAGAAGAGGGGAGGATTTGTGATGTGGATGGTGAAGGTGAAGAGTTGAAGAAAATTAGGAAATTTGGGGGAGGGTTTCGATTTTTGTTCTGTGTGTAAAGTGTTGAATCTGATAATTAAAAAACAAAAATTTTTTTCCTCACGATCGATCGCGGATGTTTGCCGATCGATCGCGAGACTTTTCTGGAACGGCGCGATCGATCTCGGTGCAATGCCAATCGATCGCGACCTAAATTTTTTCCTTTACCGGACACCGCGATGGTATGGCGATCGATCGCCAAAACATACTGCCAGAATCATTTTTTTTTAATCAACACTTTTTCTCCCGGATTCGTTCTTCTCCACCCACTCTGCAAAATTGGCACACAGAGTCAATCTTTGGAACAAAATTGCAAATAAAACAGAAATTATCTAAAACTTTAAACAAAGAAAAAGGGTGAAAAGGGTGTTCTTAATTTATAGTCTCAAGCTGGACTTATTA
Organism: Haberlea rhodopensis; assembly: GCA_907163345.1. NCBI lineage: Eukaryota > Viridiplantae > Streptophyta > Magnoliopsida > Lamiales > Gesneriaceae > Haberlea > Haberlea rhodopensis. The sequence continues at coordinate 11,348 of CAJQUN010002511.1, read as the reverse complement.
CCAAATCGCTTTAAGAGTCAAAATGGACAATAGTAGGCGGACAAAAATCATGACCATGATAGTGCTTCAGCCGTGTCCATTGACTATGAATGTGCCTTTTGTTGGATCATTGATCTCAATCACTCCGGATGGAAATACTCTTGTGATAGTGAATGGTCCCTGCCATCGAGACTTCAGCTTACCTGGAAAGAGTCTCAACCTGGAGTTAAAAAGTAAGACCAAATCTTCTTCTTTGAAATCATGCTGGCTGAGCTTAGCAACATGCCACTTTTTGTTTTGTCTTTATAGATCTTGGCATTCTCATAAGCTTGGTTTCTAAACTCATCCATTTCATTTAAGTGTAGAAGACGTTTATCACCTGCAGCAGTTAAATCAAAATTCAGATTCTTTATTGCCCAATATGCCTTGTGTTCTAGTTCGACAGGAAGATGGAGACATGCTTTTCCAAAAACTAACCTATATGGTGTTGTACCAATATGTTTTTAAATGTAGTCCTATATGCTCATAAAGCATCATCTAACCTCAAGGACCAATCTTTTCTATACGTATTGACCGATTTTTCCAAAATCCGTTTCACTTTTCTATTAGAAACTTCTATTTGTCCACAAGTTTGTGGATGGAAGGTGTTGCAACCTTGTGGGGTGACACCATATTTGCTCAAAAGTTTTCAAAGAGTTTATTGCAAAAGTGTGACCCACTGTCACTCATGATTGCTCGAGGAGTGCCAAATCGAGTAAAAATGTTATTTTTCAAAAATTACCACCACTCTAGCATCATTAGTGCGTGAAGCTTCAGCCTCAACCCACTTTGAAACGTAGTCCACAGAGACAAGTATGTAATAGTTAGAACATGAAATTGGAAATGGTCCCATAAAGTCTATGCCCCAAACATCAAATAAATCACATTCGAGAATATTGTTAAAGGCATTTCATGTCTCCTAGAAATGTTACCTGTTCTTTGACATTTATCACAAGTGGACACATACATGTATGCATCTTTAAATAAGGTAGGCCGGGGTAAAAACCATATTCAAGTACCTTGGCAGCAGGTTTTGTTGGACCCATGTATCCCCCTACCTCTCGGTCATGACAGTGGCTCATAATAGATGACATCTCCTCATCTGGAACACACCTCATGATCATGTTGTCTGCACAAACCTTGAACAACAATGGTTCCTCCCACATGTAGTGTTAAAATCAGATAAGAATTTCTTCTTTGATAAAAGGTCATTTGTGGGAGGATACCACTAACCAAATAATTTGCAAAATCGGCATACCAAGATAGTGCAAGAACTTGAAAAAGCTGTTCATCATGAAATTTTTCGCTGATTCCTTCCAATTCATTATCATGTTTCTCAATCTCATTATCAATCCTAGATAAATGATCCGCCACTACGTTCTCTACACCCCTCTTATCTTTAATTTTTAAGTCAAATTCTTGCAATAAGAGAATCCATCGGATTAAACGTGGTTTTTAACGTTTTTTTAGCAAGAAGATATTTAAGTGCCGAGTGATCAGTGTACACAATTACTTTTGATAGACAATGATAAGAGTGAAACTGATCAAAAGCAAATACTACTGCTAGAAGTTCTTTCTCAGTGGTGGCATAGTTTTGTTGTGCCTCATTTAAAGTTCTACTAGCATAGTAAATAGTATGAAATACCTTATGTCCGTCTTTGTCCCAAACTGCTCCGAGCTGTGTCACTAGCATCACACATCAGCTCAAATGGCATATCCCAATCCGGTGCTACCAACACAGGTGTTGTTACTAACTTCTCCTTCAATGTCTTGAATGCCTGCAGACAACCAGGATTAAAATCAAATGGTGCATCTTTAGTCAATAAATGAGAGAATGGTTTTGAAATTTTTGAAAAATCTTTAATAAATCTCCTATAAAAGCCCGCATGTCCTAGGAAGCTTCGAACCCCCTTCACTGATACTGGTGGAGGTAGTTCTTGTATCACTTAATCTTTACTCGGTCCACTTCCATACCCTTGTGGGATATTTTGTGTCCCAAGACTATTCCTTCTTCTACCATGAAGTGACACATTTTTCCCAATTTAGTGCCAAATTCGTCTCTTCACACCTTGTTAGTACTAAGTCAAGGTTATTTAAGCAAGAATCAAAAGAATCCCCAAAGACAGAAAAGTCATCCATAAAGACTAAGGATTTTTACAAACCGAAGATAACATCATGAAAGATAACATCATACATCTTTGAAAAGTTGCAGGCGCATTACACAATCCAAATGGCATTCTCCTGAATGCAAACATACCATAAGGACAAGTGAAGGTAGTCTTCTCTTGGTCCTCAGGTGCAATAGCTATTTGATTATACCCAGAATAGTCATCTAGAAAACAATAGAAATCATACCCTGCCAGACGCTCTATCATTTGGTCAATGAATGGGAGGGGAAAATGGTCTTTACGGGTGGCGTCATTTAACTTTCTATAATCAATGTAGATGCGCCAACCTGTGACTGTTGTAGTAGGGATTAATTAACTGTTCTCATTTTAACTACAGTCATACCTCCTTTCTTGGGTACACATTGCACAGGACTGACTCATGCACTATCAAAAATGGGATAGATAATACATGCATCCATAAGTTTGATGACCTCAGCTTTTACCACTTCTTGCATCTTTGGATTCAACCGACGTTGTGGTTGTACCACGGGTTTATAAGCATCCTCCATCAAGATCTTATGCATACATGTCGATGGGCATATCCCTCTTATGTCCTCTACTTTCCATCCAAATGCTTTCTTATGCTCCCTCAAAATCCTAAGTAGTTTGTCCTCGTCTATACCTGTTAAAGATGAAGAAACAATTACAGGCAATGACTCATTAAAATCTAAATAAACATACCTGAGATGAGGAGGGACGTTTTTGAGTTCAAGAGTTGGTGGTTCTTCAATGGAAGGCTTTTGTGGCTTAATGTCCCTTTCCCCAACTTGCCTAAGTTGCTCTTCACACGCCTATTATGGGGAACATTGGCATTTAAATGAGCGACAATCTCTTTCAACTCGACAGTCTCGTACAGCTCTTCAATGTCATCTACCAAGCATGCTTCCAATTCATCCTTGCGTGTTCCCTTAAACACATTAGCAGACCACACATCAATCATATCCACAGTAAAACACATATGCTCATCATGTGGGTGTTTTAAAGCTTTAAAAACGTTGAAAGTGACTTGGTCCTCCCCTACACGGAGGATCAACTTCCCTTGTTAGACATCTATCGACCTTCACTAGGACATCCTCGATGATTCCTCGTGGGTATGTCACAGACCTATCTGCCAATTGTAAAGAAACTGTGGTCGGTTTTGGCTCACCAAGCCCCAACTTCCTGAAAATTGACAAAGGCATAAGATTAATACTTGCACCTAAATCACATAAAGATTTTGTAAATGAAATGAAAAATAGACCCAATGTGCAAGGTATACAAAAACTCCCTGGATCTTTTAACTTAGGAGGCAGTTTGTTTTGGACAACTGCAGAACACTCCTCAGTTAACTTAATCGTCTCATGCTCACCCAATTTCCTCTTATTCGATAGAATATCTTTCAAAAACTTAGCGTAACTAGGCATTTGAAGTAAAGCATCAGCAAATGGAATATTTATTTGTAATTTCTTAAAATTTCTAGAATTTAGCAAAAAGCATCTACCTTTGCCCTTTTTAATGCAGTAGGAAATGGGAGAGGGATTTGTACCTTCTTGGGTGGTGTGATAGGTGTAGTGGTAGTTTACCTTTTTCACGTGTCTGAATGTCATTCTCACCTTCCAACTCAACTTCGTGCTCATTGTCCTGAACTTCAGTCCGTGATCCAATTTCTTTTCCAATCCTCAATGAGATCGCCTTGGCTTGCTCTCGGGGGTTCTTTTCTGTATCACTCGGTAGGCTTCCTAGGCTCTTCCAACTAACATATTTGACATTTGCCCCATTTGAGTTTCCAAGTTCTTAATTGATGCATCTTGATTTTGCATCCTATTCTCCATCATTGTCATGAGCTTAGTTAGCAACTCTTCCATACTCGGCTTTGGTGGATAACCCGGTGGAGGTTGTGGATTCAAGACATTCTTTTGTTGGACCAAGAGAAGTTCGGATGATTCCTCCACGGTTGGTTATAGTTGTTGGAGTATGAGTTACCCTGTGGTGGTCTATTTCCTACAAAGTTTGCATTTTCATTAGATTGCATAAAAGGATTACCTGCCTCACATTACGTGCTCGGATGGTTGCCTCCACATAAATCGCACATGATCAATTGAGCTTGCATGGCTATCATGCTCAAACTGTCCATCTTCTTGTTCAAAGCCTCCAATTGAGCTTGTATTGATGTCACTTCATCCACTTGATGCATCCCAATTGGTTTGGCACATTCCTCTCATAATACCACGGGTATCTGTTAGAAGCCATCTCTTCAAAAGTGTATACGCCTCCTCTGGTGTCTTTCTCATAAAGGTACCTCCTGCTGCTGCATCAACCATGGATCTATTAGCAGAAAATAAACCATTGTAAAATATTTGTACCTGAAGCCAAATCGGAAGGCCGTGATGTGGGCATTGTCGAAGTAAATCCTTGAATCGCTCCCAAGCTTTATACAGTGTCTCCGGATCATGTTGCACAAATGTGGTAATATCATTGCGCATCTTAGTTGTCTTGGAAGGGGGGAAGTATTTTGATAAGAATACTTGTGTCATCCCCTCCCAAGTAGTGATGGATCCTGCAGGTAAAGAATTTAACCAAGCTTTAGCCTTATCTTTCAATGAAAAGGGGAATAAACGTAACCTGATGGCATCGTCAGAAACGTCATTTGTTTGAATGTGTCACAAATCTCCAAAAAGTTGGAGATGTGAGCATTTGGGTCATCAGTGGTCGCTCTCCCAAACATTAAAGAGTGTTGAATCATCTGAGTATGGCAGGCTTAATCTCGAAGTTATTAGCCTGAATCCTTGGTCTAGTGATGCTCAATAAGTTGCCTCGGAAAGGGGGTTGTGCGTAGTCCATTAGTGATCGTGTAATCTTCACTTTCTCGTTGTTTCCAGTACCATTCCCTCCTTGATTATTCTCAGCCATTGCTCGCGTCTCTCTCAGTTTCTAATGATAAGTTCTTTCAATTTCAGAATCAAACGGCTCGAGTGTCGGTCTCACTCCTTAGCATGCACTAGGGAGTGATATCCTAAAAAAAATTAATACCAACAAAGAAGAGAGTGTAATAATAGTAGTAAAATCAAATGAAATAAAAACTGCACAAACGAAAATGGCTAAATTAGAGTAACTAATTAGTATGATACTAATTAAACTAATCCCCGGCAACGACGCCAAAAATTTGATCGATTTATTTTAAACAGTTATTTCCAGTGTAGCGATTCTATACCGCAAGCGTACGGTGTCAAGTTTTAGTATAGATTATGAAAAGTACGGATTGTCGAACCCACAGGGATTAGAAAATAAGTACCACGTTCGATTAGATTAACTATATTTAACCTATGATTATGGAATGATTAACAAATTAAATTGACTCAAACACAAAATCAACATAAACAACAGGAATAAATTATTGAAGAAATATGATCAAATAATTATCAAGACGTCGGTTCACCCATGTAATCCCCCAAAAGTTGTCTATTAATTAAGATTCAAAATTCTATGTTCTATGGTGACGAGTTTCATATTTCATTCGTTATACCTTGGTCTGGCTATAACAAGTCTAGCATTAATCTTTAATAAACTACTTCCGTGTCCTTAATGAACGATTAATACCGAAAAACGCTTTGTGAAAACTACTAGCCTTCGATTTTGGTAAATCTATTGCTATCACACGTGTGCTAGATTTTACTTGGTCCGTCTGAACCTAAAACTCACGGCCTAATTACTACGTCGTTTCATAATATTCTTCTATGGTCAATTCAATCACGATTACCAAAATATGCAAAAAGGTAGCTAATCTTTACAAGCATTAAAAATATTAATTATGCACAAAGATCATGGAAATCGAATCAAAACCGATAATTAACTCAATGGTTCAAACATGGGATCCCCTATGTCTTGATAAACAAAATTAGCCAACAACCATATTCAATTATAATGCAAAAATATGTGTCTTTAACAAAATCAACATCAAAATCTGAAATTCAAAATAATTAAGTTCAGAAATACTTAGATAACGAGGATGTCACTCCGTGCTTCGCTCCGTTCTTCCGTTCCTTGCGTTGCTCTTGCTCTTCAATGAATTGTGGTATGTGTTGTTGTGGATGGAGGAAGAAGAGGCTGCCTTTAGGTCTCAGAAAAAGTGTCAAAATTCCTCTAATTTTCGTCCCTAGGTCTGATAAATAAGGAATCCGAGTGGGGAAGAGTCCACCTTGAACCAAACCTGAAAAGTCTTTTTTTTTCATAAAACACTTATCGGCGATCGATCTTCATTACTTCCCGAACGATCGCTGATACCTACTGGACGCTGAACACCAAAAATCACATCCGTGATAGATCGCGGCATCCCACCGATTGATCGCGAGAATTATCTGTACATTGGCGATCGATCGCGAATCTTTGCTGATGTGTAAAATTCACACTTATCAGCTTAAACTTCAAAAAAAGTTCAAAATATCGATTTTCTTTGTCGTACGTTGTTAATTATTTTATGTAACTATATTCATTCTTATTTTTGGAAAATCATTTTATTTTTTCTTTCAATATATTTTTATTTTTAGTATTTCTTCCAATCACATTTGTATATAGTTTTGTAAGCTTAGAGTTTTTTATGAAAAAAATTTGCTTTTTTCTGTGGATTTAATTGTTGGATCATGTGATGCGGGAAATTCTTTTTTTTTAATGTTTTTTATGGGTATTTGGTGAACTTTTGAATAGAGGAATTACAATTAGTATTCCATATGAGTATCATTGAAGGTGGGATGGGTTGAGACTGAAAATGACTTATAAACGGTATTCTTTTGTTAACTTGAGAAAGTCTCCAATTTCATCATTCAGATTCTTTTAGTTTTTATTAATTTCTTTACCGATGAAAATTTTCCAATTTCATTTTTTTTTTCTACAACAAGTATCAAATTTAAAGTTTATTATAAAGTCCTCTTCTCGAAAGAAAGTCTTTAAAATAATGATGGCATCGGATAATTTTTGTTGAACTATAAGAAAACCACACCAGAAGTTCTTAATATGTTAAGAAAAATTAGAGACGAGATTTAAAGTGACATTAATTTCAACAAGAAATAAATGGCAATTCAGTTATTTTTATGAAGTATTCATATATTAATCATAAATGCACTAAATATTAAGGAGGTATTATTTTATATATTACATGGGGTCTACATAAATTCTCGTATATGTGTTATCTTATAAATTTAGTGAATTTTAATTTAGCACGTTGCCCCCAAGTCGAGACTGACAAAAAATATTATATACGCGAAGTTGTTAATTAATCGAGTATTAATATCGAGGTTCTACTATATATATACACACACGATTAAACGATAATGTGTTATCAACATTTTATCTGCTGAAATCAAGAATAAATCAATAATAAAACATTTCCTTTTCAATAGCATTCCATAGATTACTTGAATGGGATGTATGGTGTTATTCGATTTAATGATTATAAAAAGAATCTGTAGACGATAGCCTAATGATTCATTAGCCCACATTAAGTCCATTTTGCGAAGAACTACGGTATAGCCAGAATTCCAATTCTGTTGATGATCATTAGCCCAAATTAAGTCCTTTCTAAGTTCAACCCGTGTCCTACTTGTAGCCGCAGATAAATCACGGGTCACATTATTAGTAATAATTAAATAGATCTCCTACATTTGTAATTAATAACCATGAAAAGAAATTAAAACTGCTAGTGATACATAATAATTACCCTTGTTTACAACAAAGAAAACAAGGATTAAGGGAAATCTGCAAGCAAAAAGTATTTTATGCAAGATTTGAGAGAAACTTTCCAATTTAAGAATAAAATTTAGGTTTTTTGATTGTTTTTCACTCTCAATTGACTTGGCTTACACTTCAAGAAAGTTCAAAATATCGATTTCCTTTATCGTACGTTGTTTTATTTATGTAATTATAGTCATTCTTATTTTTGGAAAATCATTTTATATTTTCTTCCAATATATTTTATTTTTAGTATTTCTCCAATCACATTTGTATATAGTTTTTGTAAGCCGAGCTTTGTTATGAAAAAAAGTTGCTTTTTTCCGTGGCTTTAATTGTTGGATCATGTGATGCGGGGAAGTCTTTTTTTTTTTTAAATTTTTTGATGGGTATTTGGTGAACTTTTGAATAGAGGCATTATAATTATTATTCCATATGGGTATCATTTGAAGGTTGGATGGGTTGAGACGAAAATGACTTCTAAACGGTATTCTTTCCTTAGCTTGTGAAAGTTTCCAATTTCATCATTCAGTTTCTTTTAGTTTTTATCAATTTCTTTCCCGAGGAAAATTTTCCAATTTCATTTTTTTTCTAAAACAGGTATCAAATTTGATGTTTATTATAAAGCTCCCTTCTCGAAAGAAAGGTCTTAAAGTAATGATGGCATAGGATAATTTTTTTGTGAACTATGAGAGAAAACCACACCAGAAGTTCTTTCTATGTTAAGAAAAATAAGAAATAAATCACAATGAGTTATTTATGATTTTATGATAGTATTAATCTATTAATCATAAATGTACTAAATATTAAGGAGGTATTATTTTATATATTACATGGGGTCTACATAAATTCTCGTATATGTGTTATCTTATAAATTTAGCGAATTTTAATTTAGCACGTTGTCTCCATGTCGAGAGACCCACCAAAAATATTATTTACTTGGAGTTTAATTAATTGAGTATTAAATTATCGAGGTTCTACTATATATACACACACACGATAAACGATTCTGTGACATTTTATCTGCTAAAATCAAAAATAAATCACCAATAAAAAATTTCCTTTTCAAAAGCAGTTCCATAGAATTACTTGAATGGGATGTATGGTGTTATTCAATTTAATGATTATAAAAGAATCTGTAGACGATAGCCTAATGATTCATTAGCCCACATTAAGTCCATTTTTACGAGAACTACAGTATAACCAGAATTCAATTCTGGTGATGATCTATTAGCCCACATAAAGTCCTATTCTAAGTTCAACCGTGTCCCTACTTGTAGCCGTGGATATAAATCACGGGTCACATAGTAGTAATAATTAAATAGATCTTCTACATTTGTAATTTATAACCATGAAAAGAAATTAAAACTGCTAGTGAGACATAATAATTACCCTTTTTTACACCAAAGAACAAGGATTAAGGGAAATTCTGCAAGCAAAAAGTATTTATGCAAGATTTGAGAAAACTTCCAATTTAAAGAATCAAATTTAGGTTTTGATTTGTTTTTCACTCTCAATTGGCTTGGCTTACACTTCAAAAAAGTTCAAAATATCGATTTTCTTTGTCGTACTTTGTTAATTATTTATGTAATTATAGTCATTCTTATTTTGGAAAATCATTTTATATTTTCTTCCAATATATTTATTTTTATTATTTTTTCCAATCACATTTGTATATAGTTTTTGTAAGCCAAGAGTTGTTATAAAAAAAGTGTGTTTTTTTTCGTGGGCTTTATTGTTGGATCACGTGATGCGGGAAATCCTTTTTTTTTTAAAATGTTTTTTATGGTATTTGGTGAACTTTTGAATAGAGGCATTACAATTATTATTCCATATGAGTATCATTTGTAGGTGGGATGGGTTGATATCGAAAATGACTTCTAAACGGTTATTCTTTTGTTAGCTTGTGAAAGTTTCCAATTTCATCATTCAGTTTCTTTTATTTTTTATCAATTTCTTTCCCGAGGAAAATTTTCAATTTCATTTTTTTTTCTACAACGACTATCAAATTTGACGTTTACTATTATAAAGTCCCCTTCTCGAAAGAAGGGTCTTAAAATAATGATGGCATTGGATAATTTTGTTGAAACTATGAGAAAACCACACCAGAAGTTCTTACTATGTTAAGAAAAAAAATTAGAGACGATATTAAAGTGACATTAATTTCAACAAGAAATAAATGACATTGAGTTATTTTTATGAAGAAGTATTCATATATTAATCATAAATCTATAAATATTAAGGAGATATTATTTATATATTCCATGGGGTCTACATAAATTCTCGTGTATGTGTTATCTTATAAATTTAGTGAATTTTAATTTAGCACGTTGCCCCAAGTCGAGACTGACCAAAAAAAATTTATTTACGCGAAGTTGTTAATTAATCGAGTATTAAATTATCGAGGTTCTACTATGTATACACACACACGATAAACGATTATGCGTTATCAACATTTTATCTGCTGGAATTATAAGAATAAATCACCAATAAAAAATTTTCTTTTCAATAGCATTTCCATAGAATTACTTGAATGGGATGTATGGTGTTATTGATTAGTGATATAAAAGAATCTGTAGACGATAGCCTAATGATTCATTAGCCCACATTAAGTCCATTTTGGCCAGAACTACGATATAGCCAAGAATTCCATTTTGGTGTTGATGATCTATTAACCCAAACTAAGTCATATTCTAAGTTCAACCCATGTCATACTTGTAGCCGCAAATAAATCACGGGTCACTTTATAGTAGAATAATGGCATGATGTCACGTCTTTGATTTTTTGTTGATTGCACCAATACTCTTCCTTGGTATGTCTCATGCATGGGCATGAGCGAAGCCATATTGGAGCAAGGTACGCACATTCTTATTCATTGTTTAAAAGAATGAATATGATTATTACAAACACTTGTGCAATTGTAATTATACGATTGAATATAACAATAACCTTTCCAACGATCTCAATGTACTGCCCCCTATATTATATACACCAATAAGAGTACACAATCTAATTAAGTTAAAAGGAAAAATAATATGCAATTGAATAATTTATTGTATACATGATTGCATTAACTAATGTCACGTTCAACTTTTCTAATTGATTGTTTGTAGTGAATATTTAAAGAAAAGTTTAATAATTATTTTCATATCATATTGGTTAAACACTTAAAGTTTATTTATAATATACTCTCTTACATTATTTCAAATCTTTCGCCAAATTTAATGAGTTTATTATCATTTACTCTACAAGTTTGAAGTCCTACTTCGTATAGATTTCAAGAATGTCCACGGTTGAGAGTACAAATTTTTTAATATCATTAATATCACTCCAACAATTAAATAAAAAAATAACAATGGGTACATTGGCACCAACCTAAACCAGTCCTACCCATATATCAAACCACCGATAGTGATTCATGTGCGAGGGATCCAAGATTCGCCTTGAAGAAGCTCATGTAGG